>OZ010603.1:5510120-5518514 GCA_963932145.1 Acanthosepion lycidas
CTATCTATCTATCAGAGCCTATTCCTATCTATCTATCTATCTATCTATCTATCTATCTATCTATCTATCAGAGCCTATTCCTATCTATCTATCTATCTATCTATCTATCTATCTATCTATCAGAGCCTATTCCTATCTATCTATCTATCTATCTATCTATCTATCTATCTATCTATCTATCTATCTATCAGAGCCTATTCCTATCTATCTATCTATCTATCTATCTATCTATCTATCTATCTATCTATCTATCAGAGCCTATTCCTATCTATCTATCTATCTATCTATCTATCTATCTATCTATCTATCAGAGCCTATTCCTATCTATCTATCTATCTATCTATCTATCTATCTATCTATCTATCAGAGCCTATTCCTATCTATCTATCTATCTATCTATCTATCTATCTATCTATCTATCTATCTATCTATCTATCAGAGCCTATTCCTATCTATCTATCTATCTATCTATCTATCTATCTATCTTTCAGAGCCTATTCCTATCTATCTATCTATCTATCTATCTATCTATCTATCTATCAGAGCCTATTCCTATCTATCTATCTATCTATCTATCTATCTATCTATCTATCTATCTATCTATCTATCTATCAGAGCCTATTCCTATCTATCTATCTATCTATCTATCTATCTATCTATCTATCTATCTATATATCTATCAGAGCCTATTCCTATCTATCTATCTATCTATCTATCTATCTATCTATCTATCTATCTATCAGAGCCTATTCCTATCTATCTATCTATCTATCTATCTATCTATCTATCTATCAGAGCCTATTCCTATCTATCTATCTATCTATCTATCTATCTATCTATCTATCTATCAGAGCCTATTCCTATCTATCTATCTATCTATCTATCTATCTATCTATCTATCTATCTATCAGAGCCTATTCCTATCTATCTATCTATCTATCTATCTATCTATCTATCTATCTATCAGAGCCTATTCCTATCTATCTATCTATCTATCTATCTATCTATCTATCTATCTATCTATCTATCAGAGCCTATTCCTATCTATCTATCTATCTATCTATCTATCTATCTATCTATCTATCTATCTATCTATCTATCAGAGCCTATTCCTATCTATCTATCTATCTATCTATCTATCTATCTATCTATCAGAGCCTATTCCTATCTATCTATCTATCTATCTATCTATCTATCTATCTATCAGAGCCTATTCCTATCTATCTATCTATCTATCTATCTATCTATCTATCTATCAGAGCTTATTCCTATCTATCTATCTATCTATCTATCTATCTATCTATCTATCAGAGCCTATTCCTATCTATCTATTTATCTATCTATCTATCTATCTATCTATCTATCTATCAGAGCCTATTCCTATCTATCTATCTATCTATCTATCAAAGCCTATTCCTATCTATCTATCTATCTATCTATCTATCTATCTATCTATCTATCTATCTATCTATCTATCTATCTATCAGAGCCTATTCCTATCTATCTATCTATCTATCTATCTATCTATCTATCTATCTATCAGAGCCTATTCCTATCTATCTATCTATCTATCTATCAAAGCCTATTCCTATCTATCTATCTATCTATCTATCTATCTATCTATCTATCTATCTATCTATCTATCTATCAGAGCCTATTCCTATCTATCTATCTATCTATCTATCTATCTATCTATCAGAGCCTATTCCTATCTATCTATCTATCTATCTATCTATCTATCTATCTATCTATCAGAGCCTATTCCTATCTATCTATCTATCTATCTATCTATCTATCTATCTATCTATCTATCTATCAGAGCCTATTCCTATCTATCTATCTATCTATCTATCTATCTATCTATCTATCTATCAGAGCCTATTCCTATCTATCTATCTATCTATCTATCTATCTATCTATCTATCTATATATCTATCAGAGCCTATTCCTATCTATCTATCTATCTATCTATCTATCTATCTATCTATCTATCTATCTATCTATCAGAGCCTATTCCTATCTATCTATCTATCTATCTATCTATCTATCTATCTATCTATCAGAGCCTATTCCTATCTATCTATCTATCTATCTATCTATCTATCTATCTATCTATCTATCTATCTATCTATCAGAGCCTATTCCTATCTATCTATCTATCTATCTATCTATCTATCTATCTATCTATCTATCTATCAGAGCCTATTCCTATCTATCTATCTATCTATCTATCTATCTATCTATCTATCTATCTATCTATCTATCAGAGCCTATTCCTATCTATCTATCTATCTATCTATCTATCTATCTATCAGAGCCTATTCCTATCTATCTATCTATCTATCTATCTATCTATCTATCTATCTATCTATCAGAGCCTATTCCTATCTATCTATCTATCTATCTATCTATCTATCTATCTATCAGAGCCGATTCCTATCTATCTATCTATCTATCTATCTATCTATCTATCTATCTATCTATCTATCTATCAGAGCCTATTCCTATCTATCTATCTATCTATCTATCTATCTATCTATCTATCTATCTATCAGAGCCTATTCCTATCTATCTATCTATCTATCTATCTATCTATCTATCTATCTATCAGAGCCTATTCCTATCTATCTATCTATCTATCTATCTATCTATCTATCAGAGCCTATTCCTATCTATCTATCTATCTATCTATCTATCTATCTATCTATCAGAGCCTATTCCTATCTATCTATCTATCTATCTATCTATCTATCTATCTATCTATCTATCTATCTATCTATCTATCAGAGCCTATTCCTATCTATCTATCTATCTATCTATCTATCTATCTATCTATCTATCTATCTATCTATCAGAGCCTATTCCTATCTATCTATCTATCTATCTATCTATCTATCTATCTATCTATCAGAGCCTATTCCTATCTATCTATCTATCTATCTATCTATCTATCTATCTATCTATCTATCAGAGCCTATTCCTATCTATCTATCTATCTATCTATCTATCTATCTATCTATCTATCTATCTATCTATCTATCAGAGCCTATTCCTATCTATCTATCTATCTATCTATCTATCTATCTATCTATCAGAGCCTATTCCTATCTATCTATCTATCTATCTATCTATCTATCTATCTATCAGAGCCTATTCCTATCTATCTATCTATCTATCTATCTATCTATCTATCTATCTATCTATCTATCAGAGCCTATTCCTATCTATCTATCTATCTATCTATCTATCTATCTATCTATCTATCTATATATCTATCAGAGCCTATTCCTATCTATCTATCTATCTATCTATCTATCTATCTATCTATCTATCTATCAGAGCCTATTCCTATCTATCTATCTATCTATCTATCTATCTATCTATCTATCTATCAGAGCCTATTCCTATCTATCTATCTATCTATCTATCTATCTATCTATCTATCTATCAGAGCCTATTCCTATCTATCTATCTATCTATCTATCTATCTATCTATCTATCTATCTATCAGAGCCTATTCCTATCTATCTATCTATCTATCTATCTATCTATCTATCTATCTATCTATCTATCAGAGCCTATTCCTATCTATCTATCTATCTATCTATCTATCTATCTATCTATCTATCAGAGCCTATTCCTATCTATCTATCTATCTATCTATCTATCTATCTATCTATCAGAGCCTATTCCTATCTATCTATCTATCTATCTATCTATCTATCTATCTATCTATCTATCTATCTATCTATCTATCAGAGCCTATTCCTATCTATCTATCTATCTATCTATCTATCTATCTATCTATCTATCTATCTATCTATCTATCAGAGCCTATTCCTATCTATCTATCTATCTATCTATCTATCTATCTATCTATCTATCTATCTATCTATCTATCTATCAGAGCCTATTCCTATCTATCTATCTATCTATCTATCTATCTATCTATCTATCTATCTATCTATCTATCTATCTATCTATCAGAGCCTATTCCTATCTATCTATCTATCTATCTATCTATCTATCTATCTATCTATCTATCTATCTATCTATCTATCTATCTATCAGAGCCTATTCCTATCTATCTATCTATCTATCTATCTATCTATCTATCTATCTATCTATCAGAGCCTATTCCTATCTATCTATTTATCTATCTATCTATCTATCTATCTATCTATCTATCTATCAGAGCCTATTCCTATCTATCTATCTATCTATCTATCTATCAAAGCCTATTCCTATCTATCTATCTATCTATCTATCTATCTATCTATCTATCTATCTATCTATCTATCAGAGCCTATTCCTATCTATCTATCTATCTATCTATCTATCTATCAGAGCCTATTCCTATCTATCTATCTATCTATCTATCAAAGCCTATTCCTATCTATCTATCTATCTATCTATCTATCTATCTATCTATCTATCTATCTATCTATCAGAGCCTATTCCTATCTATCTATCTATCTATCTATCTATCTATCTATCTATCTATCTATCAGAGCCTATTCCTATCTATCTATCTATCTATCTATCTATCTATCTATCTATCTATCAGAGCCTATTCCTATCTATCTATCTATCTATCTATCTATCTATCTATCTATCTATCTATCTATCAGAGCCTATTCCTATCTATCTATCTATCTATCTATCTATCTATCTATCTATCTATCATTCTATCTATCAGAGCCTATTCCTATCTATCTATCTATCTATCTATCTATCTATCTATCTATCTATATATCTATCAGAGCCTATTCCTATCTATCTATCTATCTATCTATCTATCTATCTATCAGAGCCTATTCCTATCTATCTATCTATCTATCTATCTATCTATCTATCAGAGCCTATTCCTATCTATCTATCTATCTATCTATCTATCTATCTATCTATCTATCTATCAGAGCCTATTCCTATCTATCTATCTATCTATCTATCTATCTATCTATCTATCTATCAGAGCCTATTCCTATCTATCTATCTATCTATCTATCTATCTATCTATCTATCTATCTATCTATCTATCTATCAGAGCCTATTCCTATCTATCTATCTATCTATCTATCTATCTATCTATCTATCTATCTATCTATCAGAGCCTATTCCTATCTATCTATCTATCTATCTATCTATCTATCTATCTATCTATCTATCAGAGCCTATTCCTATCTATCTATCTATCTATCTATCTATCTATCTATCTATCTATCAGAGCCTATTCCTATCTATCTATCTATCTATCTATCTATCTATCTATCTATCTATCTATCAGAGCCTATTCCTATCTATCTATCTATCTATCTATCTATCTATCTATCAGAGCCTATTCCTATCTATCTATCTATCTATCTATCTATCTATCTATCTATCTATCAGAGCCTATTCCTATCTATCTATCTATCTATCTATCTATCTATCTATCTATCTATCTATCTATCTATCTATCTATCTATCAGAGCCTATTCCTATCTATCTATCTATCTATCTATCTATCTATCTATCTATCTATCAGAGCCTATTCCTATCTATCTATCTATCTATCTATCTATCTATCTATCTATCTATCTATCAGAGCCTATTCCTATCTATCTATCTATCTATCTATCTATCTATCTATCTATCTATCTATCAGAGCCTATTCCTATCTATCTATCTATCTATCTATCTATCTATCTATCTATCAGAGCCTATTCCTATCTATCTATCTATCTATCTATCTATCTATCTATCTATCTATCAGAGCCTATTCCTATCTATCTATCTATCTATCTATCTATCTATCTATCTATCTATCTATCTATCTATCAGAGCCTATTCCTATCTATCTATCTATCTATCTATCTATCTATCTATCTATCTATCTATCAGAGCCTATTCCTATCTATCTATCTATCTATCTATCTATCTATCTATCTATCAGAGCCTATTCCTATCTATCTATCTATCTATCTATCTATCTATCTATCTATCTATCTATCTATCTATCTATCTATCTATCAGAGCCTATTCCTATCTATCTATCTATCTATCTATCTATCAGAGCCTATTCCTATCTATCTATCTATCTATCTATCTATCTATCTATCTATCTATAGAGCCTATTCCTATCTATCTATCTATCTATCTATCTATCTATCTATCTATCTATCTATCTATCTATCAGAGCCTATTCCTATCTATCTATCTATCTATCTATCTATCTATCTATCTATCTATCAGAGCCTATTCCTATCTATCTATCTATCTATCTATCTATCTATCAGAGCCTATTCCTATCTATCTATCTATCTATCTATCTATCTATCTATCTATCAGAGCCTATTCCTATCTATCTATCTATCTATCTATCTATCTATCTATCTATCTATCTATCAGAGCCTATTCCTATCTATCTATCTATCTATCTATCTATCTATCTATCTATCTATCTATCTATCAGAGCCTATTCCTATCTATCTATCTATCTATCTATCTATCTATCTATCAGAGCCTATTCCTATCTATCTATTTATCTATCTATCTATCTATCTATCTATCTATCAGAGCCTATTCCTATCTATCTATCTATCTATCTATCAAAGCCTATCCTATCTATCTATCTATCTATCTATCTATCTATCTATCTATCTATCTATCTATCTATCAGAGCCTATTCTATCTATCTATCTATCTATCTATCTATCTATCTATCTATCTATCTATCTATCTATCTATCTATCAGAGCCTATTCTATCTATCTATCTATCTATCTATCTATCTATCTATCTATCTATCTATCTATCTATCAGAGCCTATTCTCTATCTATCTATCTATCTATCTATCTATCTATCTATCTATCTATCTATCTATCTATCTATCTATCTATCTATCTATCAGAGCCTATTCCTATCTATCTATCTATCTATCTATCTATCTATCTATCTATCAGAGCCTATTCCTATCTATCTATCTATCTATCTATCTATCTATCTATCTATCTATCTATCTATCAGAGCCTATTCCTATCTATCTATCTATCTATCTATCTATCTATCTATCTATATATCTATCAGAGCCTATTCCTATCTATCTATCTATCTATCTATCTATCTATCTATCTATCTATCTATCTATCTATCTATCTATCAGAGCCTATTCCTATCTATCTATCTATCTATCTATCTATCTATCTATCTATCTATCAGAGCCTATTCCTATCTATCTATCTATCTATCTATCTATCTATCTATCTATCTATCTATCTATCAGAGCCTATTCCTATCTATCTATCTATCTATCTATCTATCTATCTATCTATCTATCAGAGCCTATTCCTATCTATCTATCTATCTATCTATCTATCTATCTATCTATCTATCTATCTATCAGAGCCTATTCCTATCTATCTATCTATCTATCTATCTATCTATCTATCAGAGCCTATTCTCTATCTATCTATCTATCTATCAGAGCCTATTCCTATCTATCTATCTATCTATCTATCTATCTATCTATCTATCAGAGCCTATTCCTATCTATCTATCTATCTATCTATCTATCTATCAGAGCCTATTCCTATCTATCTATCTATCTATCTATCTATCTATCAGTGCCTATTCCTATCTATCTATCTATCTATCTATCTATCTATCTATCTATCTATCAGAGCCTATTCCTATCTATCTATCTATCTATCTATCTATCTATCTATCAGAGCCTATTCCTATCTATCTATCTATCTATCTATCTATCTATCTATCTATCAGAGCCTATTCCTATCTATCTATCTATCTATCTATCTATCTATCTATCTATCTATCTATCTATCTCTATCTATCTATCTATCTATCTATCTATCAGTGCCTATTCCTATCTATCTATCTATCTATCTATCTATCTATCTATCTATCTATCAGAGCCTATTCCTATCTATCTATCTATCTATCTATCTATCTATCTATCTATCTATCTATCTATCAGAGCCTATTCCTATCTATCTATCTATCTATCTATCTATCTATCTATCTATCTATCTATCAGAGCCTATTCCTATCTATCTATCTATCTATCTATCTATCTATCTATCAGAGCCTATTCCTATCTATCTATCTATCTATCTATCTATCTATCTATCTATCTATCTATCTATCTATCTATCAGAGCCTATTCCTATCTATCTATCTATCTATCTATCTATCTATCTATCTATCTATCTATCTATCAGAGCCTATTCCTATCTATCTATCTATCTATCTATCTATCTATCTATCTATCTATCAGAGCCTATTCCTATCTATCTATCTATCTATCTATCTATCTATCTATCTATCAGAGCCTATTCCTATCTATCTATCTATCTATCTATCTATCTATCTATCTATCTATCTATCTATCAGAGC
>OZ010603.1:5518714-5578714 GCA_963932145.1 Acanthosepion lycidas
ATCTATCTATCTATCTATCTATCAGAGCCTATTCCTATCTATCTATCTATCTATCTATCTATCTATCTATCTATCTATCTATCTATCTATCTATCTATCTATCTATCAGAGCCTATTTTTATCTATCTATCTATCAGAGCCTATTCCTATCTATCTATCTATCTATCTATCTATCTATCTATCTATCTATCTATCAGAGCCTATTCCTATCTATCTATCTATCTATCTATCTATCTATCTATCAGAGCCTATTCCTATCTATCTATCTATCTATCTATCTATCTATCTATCTATCAGAGCCTATTCCTATCTATCTATCTATCTATCTATCTATCTATCTATCTATCTATCAGAGCCTATTCCTATCTATCTATCTATCTATCTATCTATCTATCTATCTATCAGAGCCTATTCCTATCTATCTATCTATCTATCTATCTATCTATCTATCTATCTATCTATCTATCAGAGCCTATTCCTATCTATCTATCTATCTATCTATCTATCTATCTATCTATCTATCTATCTATCTATCTATCAGAGCCTATTCCTATCTATCTATCTATCTATCTATCTATCTATCTATCTATCTATCTATCTATCAGAGCCTATTCCTATCTATCTATCTATCTATCTATCTATCTATCTATCTATCAGAGCCTATTCCTATCTATCTATCTATCTATCTATCAGAGCCTATTCCTATCTATCTATCTATCTATCTATCTATCAAAGCCTATTCCTATCTATCTATCTATCTATCTATCTATCTATCAAAGCCTATTCCTATCTATCTATCTATCTATCTATCTATCTATCTATCTATCTATCTATCTATCTATCTATCAGAGCCTATTCCTATCTATCTATCTATCTATCTATCTATCTATCTATCAGAGCCTATTCCTATCTATCTATCTATCTATCTATCTATCTATCTATCTATCTATCTATCTATCAGAGCCTATTCCTATCTATCTATCTATCTATCTATTTATCTATCTATCTATCTATCTATCTATCTATCTATCTATCAGAGCCTATTCCTATCTATCTATCTATCTATCTATCTATCTATCTATCTATCTATCTATCTATCAGAGCCTATTCCTATCTATCTATCTATCTATCTATCAAAGCCTATTCCTATCTATCTATCTATCTATCTATCTATCTGTCTATCAGAGCCTATTCCTATCTATCTATCTATCTATCTATCTATCTATCTATCAGAGCCTATTCCTATCTATCTATCTATCTATCTATCTATCTATCAGAGCCTATTCCTATCTATCTATCTATCTATCTATCTATCTATCTATCTATCTATCTATCTATCTATCTATCAGAGCCTATTCCTATCTATCTATCTATCTATCTATCTATCTATCAGAGCCTATTCCTATCTATCTATCTATCTATCTATCTATCTATCTATCTATCTATCTATCTATCTATCTATCTATCTATCTATCAGAGCCTATTCCTATCTATCTATCTATCTATCTATCTATCAGAGCCTATTCCTATCTATCTATCTATCTATCTATCTATCTATCTATCAGAGCCTATTCCTATCTATCTATCTATCTATCTATCTATCTATCTATCTATCTATCAGAGCCTATTCCTATCTATCTATCTATCTATCTATCTATCTATCTATCTATCTATCTATCTATCAGAGCCTATTCCTATCTATCTATCTATCTATCTATCTATCTATCTATCTATCTATCAGAGCCTATCCTATCTATCTATCTATCTATCTATCTATCTATCTATCTATCTATCTATCTATCTATCAGAGCCTATTCCTATCTATCTATCTATCTATCTATCTATCTATCTATCTATCTATCTATCCCTATTCCTATCTATCTATCTATCTATCTATCTATCTATCTATCTATCTATCTATCTATCTATCAGAGCCTATTCCTATCTATCTATCTATCTATCTATCTATCTATCTATCTATCTATCTATCTATCTATCAGAGCCTATTCCTATCTATCTATCTATCTATCTATCTATCTATCTATCTATCTATCTATCTATCAGAGCCTATTCCTATCTATCTATCTATCTATCTATCTATCTATCTATCAGAGCCTATTCCTATCTATCTATCTATCTATCTATCTATCTATCTATCTATCTATCAGAGCCTATTCCTATCTATCTATCTATCTATCTATCTATCTATCTATCTATCTATCTATCTATCAGAGCCTATTCCTATCTATCTATCTATCTATCAGAGCCTATTCCTATCTATCTATCTATCTATCTATCTATCTATCTATCTATCTATCTATCAGAGCCTATTCCTATCTATCTATCTATCTATCTATCTATCTATCTATCTATCAGAGCCTATTCCTATCTATCTATCTATCTATCTATCAGAGCCTATTCCTATCTATCTATCTATCTATCTATCTATCTATCTATCTATCAGAGCCTATTCCTATCTATCTATCTATCTATCTATCTATCTATCTATCTATCAGAGCCTATTCCTATCTATCTATCTATCTATCTATCTATCTATCTATCTATCAGAGCCTATTCCTATCTATCTATCTATCTATCTATCTATCTATCTATCTATCTATCTATCAGAGCCTATTCCTATCTATCTATCTATCTATCTATCTATCTATCTATCTATCTATCTATCAGAGCCTATTCCTATCTATCTATCTATCTATCTATCTATCTATCTATCAGAGCCTATTCCTATCTATCTATCTATCTATCTATCTATCTATCTATCTATCTATCAGAGCCTATTCCTATCTATCTATCTATCTATCTATCTATCTATCTATCTATCTATCTATCAGAGCCTATTCCTATCTATCTATCTATCTATCTATCTATCTATCTATCAGAGCCTATTCCTATCTATCTATCTATCTATCTATCTATCTATCTATCTATCTATCTATCTATCTATCTATCAGAGCCTATTCCTATCTATCTATCTATCTATCTATCTATCTATCAGAGCCTATTCCTATCTATCTATCTATCTATCTATCAGAGCCTATTCCTATCTATCTATCTATCTATCTATCTATCTATCTATCAGAGCCTATTCCTATCTATCTATCTATCTATCTATCTATCTATCAGAGCCTATTCCTATCTATCTATCTATCTATCTATCTATCTATCTATCTATCAGAGCCTATTCCTATCTATCTATCTATCTATCTATCTATCTATCTATCTATCTATCTATCTATCAGAGCCTATTCCTATCTATCTATCTATCTATCTATCTATCTATCTATCAGAGCCTATTCCTATCTATCTATCTATCTATCTATCTATCTATCTATCTATCTATCTATCAGAGCCTATTCCTATCTATCTATCTATCTATCTATCTATCAGAGCCTATTCCTATCTATCTATCTATCTATCTATCTATCAGAGCCTATTCCTATCTATCTATCTATCTATCTATCTATCAGAGCCTATTCCTATCTATCTATCTATCTATCTATCTATCTATCTATCTATCTATCAGAGCCTATTCCTATCTATCTATCTATCTATCTATCTATCTATCTATCTATCTATCTATCTATCTATCAGAGCCTATTCCTATCTATCTATCTATCTATCTATCTATCTATCTATCTATCTATCAGAGCCTATTCCTATCTATCTATCTATCTATCTATCTATCAGAGCCTATTCCTATCTATCTATCTATCTATCTATCTATCTATCTATCTATCTATCTATCAGAGCCTATTCCTATCTATCTATCTATCTATCTATCTATCTATCTATCTATCAGAGCCTATTCCTATCTATCTATCTATCTATCTATCTATCTATCTATCTATCTATCTATCAGAGCCTATTCCTATCTATCTATCTATCTATCTATCTATCAGAGCCTATTCCTATCTATCTATCTATCTATCTATCTATCTATCTATCTATCTATCTATCTATCAGAGCCTATTCCTATCTATCTATCTATCTATCTATCTATCAGAGCCTATTCCTATCTATCTATCTATCTATCTATCTATCTATCTATCTATCTATCTATCTATCAGAGCCTATTCCTATCTATCTATCTATCTATCTATCTATCTATCTATCTATCTATCTATCTATCAGAGCCTATTCCTATCTATCTATCTATCTATCTATCTATCTATCTATCTATCTATCAGAGCCTATTCCTATCTATCTATCTATCTATCTATCTATCAGAGCCTATTCCTATCTATCTATCTATCTATCTATCTATCAGAGCCTATTCCTATCTATCTATCTATCTATCTATCTATCTATCTATCTATCTATCTATCTATCTATCTATCTATCAGAGCCTATTCCTATCTATCTATCTATCTATCTATCTATCTATCTATCAGAGCCTATTCCTATCTATCTATCTATCTATCAAGCCTATTCCTATCTATCTATCTATCTATCTATCTATCTATCTATCTATATATCTATCTATCAGAGCCTATTCCTATCTATCTATCTATCTATCTATCTATCTATCTATCTATCTATCAGAGCCTATTCCTATCTATCTATCTATCTATCTATCTATCTATCTATCTATCTATCAGAGCCTATTCCTATCTATCTATCTATCTATCTATCTATCTATCTATCTATCTATCAGAGCCTATTCCTATCTATCTATCTATCTATCTATCAGAGCCTATTCCTATCTATCTATCTATCTATCTATCTATCTATCTATCAGAGCCTATTCCTATCTATCTATCTATCTATCTATCTATCTATCTATCTATCTATCTATCTATCTATCAGAGCCTATTCCTATCTATCTATCTATCTATCTATCTATCTATCTATCTATCTATCTATCTATCTATCTATCAGAGCCTATTCCTATCTATCTATCTATCTATCTATCTATCTATCTATCTATCTATCAGAGCCTATTCCTATCTATCTATCTATCTATCAGAGCCTATTCCTATCTATCTATCTATCTATCTATCTATCAGAGCCTATTCCTATCTATCTATCTATCTATCTATCTATCTATCAGAGCCTATTCCTATCTATCTATCTATCTATCTATCTATCTATCAGAGCCTATTCCTATCTATCTATCTATCTATCTATCTATCTATCTATCTATCTATCAGAGCCTATTCCTATCTATCTATCTATCTATCTATCTATCTCATCTATCTATCTATCTATCTATCTATCTATCTATCTATCAGAGCCTATTCCTATCTATCTATCTATCTATCTATCTATCTATCTATCTATCTATCAGAGCCTATTCCTATCTATCTATCTATCTATCTATCTATCTATCTATCTATCTATCTATCAGAGCCTATTCCTATCTATCTATCTATCTATCTATCTATCTATCTATCTATCAGAGCCTATTCCTATCTATCTATCTATCTATCTATCTATCTATCTATCTATCTATCTATCAGAGCCTATTCCTATCTATCTATCTATCTATCTATCTATCTATCTATCAGAGCCTATTCCTATCTATCTATCTATCTATCTATCTATCTATCTATCTATCTATCAGAGCCTATTCCTATCTATCTATCTATCTATCTATCTATCTATCTATCTATCTATCTATCTATCTATCAGAGCCTATTCCTATCTATCTATCTATCTATCTATCTATCTATCTATCTATCTATCAGAGCCTATTCCTATCTATCTATCTATCTATCTATCTATCTATCTATCTATCTATCTATCAGAGCCTATTCCTATCTATCTATCTATCTATCTATCTATCTATCAGAGCCTATTCCTATCTATCTATCTATCTATCTATCTATCAGAGCCTATTCCTATCTATCTATCTATCTATCTATCTATCTATCTATCTATCTATCTATCTATCTATCTATCAGAGCCTATTCCTATCTATCTATCTATCTATCTATCTATCTATCTATCAGAGCCTATTCCTATCTATCTATCTATCTATCTATCTATCTATCTATCTATCTATCAGAGCCTATTCCTATCTATCTATCTATCTATCTATCTATCTATCTATCTATCTATCTATCTATCAGAGCCTATTCCTATCTATCTATCTATCTATCTATCTATCTATCTATCTATCAGAGCCTATTCCTATCTATCTATCTATCTATCTATCTATCTATCTATCAGAGCCTATTCCTATCTATCTATCTATCTATCTATCTATCTATCTATCTATCTATCTATCTATCAGAGCCTATTCCTATCTATCTATCTATCTATCAAAGCCTATTCCTATCTATCTATCTATCTATCTATCTATATATCTATCTATCAGAGCCTATTCCTATCTATCTATCTATCTATCTATCTATCTATCTATCAGAGCCTATTCCTATCTATCTATCTATCTATCTATCTATCTATCTATCTATCTATCTATCAGAGCCTATTCCTATCTATCTATCTATCTATCTATCTATCTATCTATCTATCTATCTATCAGAGCCTATTCCTATCTATCTATCTATCTATCTATCTATCTATCTATCAGAGCCTATTCCTATCTATCTATCTATCTATCTATCTATCTATCTATCTATCTATCTATCAGAGCCTATTCCTATCTATCTATCTATCTATCTATCTATCTATCTATCTATCTATCTATCTATCAGAGCCTATTCCTATCTATCTATCTATCTATCTATCTATCTATCTATCTATCTATCAGAGCCTATTCCTATCTATCTATCTATCTATCTATCTATCTATCAGAGCCTATTCCTATCTATCTATCTATCTATCTATCTATCAGAGCCTATTCCTATCTATCTATCTATCTATCTATCTATCTATCTATCAGAGCCTATTCCTATCTATCTATCTATCTATCTATCTATCTATCTATCAGAGCCTATTCCTATCTATCTATCTATCTATCTATCTATCTATCTATCAGAGCCTATTCCTATCTATCTATCTATCTATCTATCTATCTATCTATCTATCTATCTATCAGAGCCTATTCCTATCTATCTATCTATCTATCTATCTATCTATCTATCTATCTATCAGAGCCTATTCCTATCTATCTATCTATCTATCTATCTATCTATCTATCAGAGCCTATTCCTATCTATCTATCTATCTATCTATCTATCTATCAGAGCCTATTCCTATCTATCTATCTATCTATCTATCTATCTATCTATCTATCAGAGCCTATTCCTATCTATCTATCTATCTATCTATCTATCTATCTATCTATCTATCTATCTATCAGAGCCTATTCCTATCTATCTATCTATCTATCTATCTATCTATCTATCTATCTATCAGAGCCTATTCCTATCTATCTATCTATCTATCTATCTATCTATCTATCTATCTATCTATATATCTATCTATCAGAGCCTATTCCTATCTATCTATCTATCTATCTATCTATCTATCTATCTATCAGAGCCTATTCCTATCTATCTATCTATCTATCTATCTATCTATCTATCAGAGCCTATTCCTATCTATCTATCTATCTATCTATCTATCTATCTATCTATCTATCTATCTATCAGAGCCTATTCCTATCTATCTATCTATCTATCAAAGCCTATTCCTATCTATCTATCTATCTATCTATCTATCTATCTATCTATATATCTATCTATCAGAGCCTATTCCTATCTATCTATCTATCTATCTATCTATCAGAGCCTATTCCTATCTATCTATCTATCTATCTATCTATCTATCTATCTATCTATCAGAGCCTATTCCTATCTATCTATCTATCTATCTATCTATCTATCTATCTATCAGAGCCTATTCCTATCTATCTATCTATCTATCTATCTATCTATCTATCTATCTATCTATCTATCTATCAGAGCCTATTCCTATCTATCTATCTATCTATCTATCTATCTATCTATCTATCTATCTATCTATCACCTATTCCTATCTATCTATCTATCTATCTATCTATCTATCTATCAGAGCCTATTCCTATCTATCTATCTATCTATCTATCTATCTATCTATCTATCTATCAGAGCCTATTCCTATCTATCTATCTATCTATCTATCTATCTATCTATCAGAGCCTATTCCTATCTATCTATCTATCTATCTATCTATCTATCTATCTATCTATCAGAGCCTATTCCTATCTATCTATCTATCTATCTATCAAAGCCTATTCCTATCTATCTATCTATCTATCTATCTATATATCTATCAGAGCCTATTCCTATCTATCTATCTATCTATCTATCTATCTATCTATCTATCAGAGCCTATTCCTATCTATCTATCTATCTATCTATCTATCTATCTATCTATCTATCAGAGCCTATTCCTATCTATCTATCTATCTATCTATCTATCTATCTATCTATCTATCAGAGCCTATTCCTATCTATCTATCTATCTATCTATCTATCTATCAGAGCCTATTCCTATCTATCTATCTATCTATCTATCAGAGCCTATTCCTATCTATCTATCTATCTATCTATCTATCTATCTATCTATCAGAGCCTATTCCTATCTATCTATCTATCTATCTATCTATCTATCAGAGCCTATTCCTATCTATCTATCTATCTATCTATCTATCTATCTATCTATCAGAGCCTATTCCTATCTATCTATCTATCTATCTATCTATCTATCTATCTATCTATCAGAGCCTATTCCTATCTATCTATCTATCTATCTATCTATCTATCTATCTATCTATCAGAGCCTATTCCTATCTATCTATCTATCTATCTATCTATCTATCTATCAGAGCCTATTCCTATCTATCTATCTATCTATCTATCTATCAGAGCCTATTCCTATCTATCTATCTATCTATCAAAGCCTATTCCTATCTATCTATCTATCTATCTATCTATCTATCTATATATCTATCTATCAGAGCCTATTCCTATCTATCTATCTATCTATCTATCTATCTATCTATCAGAGCCTATTCCTATCTATCTATATCTATCTATCTATCTATCTATCTATCTATCTATCTATCTATCTATCTATCAGAGCCTATTCCTATCTATCTATCTATCTATCTATCTATCTATCTATCAGAGCCTATTCCTATCTATCTATCTATCTATCTATCTATCAGAGCCTATTCCTATCTATATCTATCTATCTATCTATCTATCTATCTATCTATCAGAGCCTATTCCTATCTATCTATCTATCTATCTATCTATCTATCTATCAGAGCCTATTCCTATCTATCTATCTATCTATCTATCTATCTATCTATCTATCTATCTATCTATCAGAGCCTATTCCTATCTATCTATCTATCTATCTATCTATATATCTATCTATCAGAGCCTATTCCTATCTATCTATCTATCTATCTATCTATCTATCTATCAGAGCCTATTCCTATCTATCTATCTATCTATCTATCTATCTATCAGAGCCTATTCCTATCTATCTATCTATCTATCTATCTATCTATCTATCAGAGCCTATTCCTATCTATCTATCTATCTATCAAAGCCTATTCCTATCTATCTATCTATCTATCTATCTATCTATCTATATATCTATCTATCAGAGCCTATTCCTATCTATCTATCTATCTACCTATCTATCTATCA
The DNA here is from genome assembly GCA_963932145.1 of Acanthosepion lycidas. NCBI lineage: Eukaryota > Metazoa > Mollusca > Cephalopoda > Sepiida > Sepiidae > Acanthosepion > Acanthosepion lycidas. Next base: position 5,528,347 of record OZ010603.1, read on the forward strand.
GAGCCTATTCCTATCTATCTATCTATCTATCTATCTATCTATCAGAGCCTATTCCTATCTATCTATCTATCTATCTATCTATCTATCTATCTATCTATCTATCAGAGCCTATTCCTATCTATCTATCTATCTATCTATCTATCAGAGCCTATTCCTATCTATCTATCTATCTATCTATCTATCAGAGCCTATTCCTATCTATCTATCTATCTATCTATCTATCTATCTATCTATCTATATATCTATCTATCTATCAGAGCCTATTCCTATCTATCTATCTATCTATCTATCTATCTATCTATCTATCTATCAGAGCCTATTCCTATCTATCTATCTATCTATCTATCTATCTATCTATCTATCTATCTATCTATCTATCTATCAGAGCCTATTCCTATCTATCTATCTATCTATCTATCTATCTATCTATCAGAGCCTATTCCTATCTATCTATCTATCTATCTATCTATCTATCTATCTATCTATCTATCTATCTATCTATCTATCTATCAGAGCCTATTCCTATCTATCTATCTATCTATCAAAGCCTATTCCTATCTATCTATCTATCTATCTATCTATATATCTATCAGAGCCTATTCCTATCTATCTATCTATCTATCTATCTATCTATCTATCTATCAGAGCCTATTCCTATCTATCTATCTATCTATCTATCTATCTATCAGAGCCTATTCCTATCTATCTATCTATCTATCTATCTATCTATCTATCTATCTATCAGAGCCTATTCCTATCTATCTATCTATCTATCTATCTATCTATCTATCTATCTATCAGAGCCTATTCCTATCTATCTATCTATCTATCTATCTATCTATCTATCTATCAGAGCCTATTCCTATCTATCTATCTATCTATCTATCTATCTATCTATCTATCTATCTATCTATCTATCTATCTATCAGAGCCTATTCCTATCTATCTATCTATCTATCTATCTATCTATCAGAGCCTATTCCTATCTATCTATCTATCTATCTATCTATCTATCTATCTATCTATCAGAGCCTATTCCTATCTATCTATCTATCTATCTATCTATCTATCTATCAGAGCCTATTCCTATCTATCTATCTATCTATCTATCTATCAGAGCCTATTCCTATCTATCTATCTATCTATCTATCTATCTATCTATCTATCTATCAGAGCCTATTCCTATCTATCTATCTATCTATCTATCTATCTATCTATCTATCTATCTATCAGAGCCTATTCCTATCTATCTATCTATCTATCTATCTATCTATCCATCTATCTATCTATCTATCTATCTATCTATCTATCTATCTATCAGAGCCTATTCCTATCTATCTATCTATCTATCTATCTATCTATCTATCAGAGCCTATTCCTATCTATCTATCTATCTATCTATCTATCAGAGCCTATTCCTATCTATCTATCTATCTATCTATCTATCTATCTATCTATCTATCTATCAGAGCCTATTCCTATCTATCTATCTATCTATCTATCTATCTATCTATCTATCTATCTATCTATCAGAGCCTATTCCTATCTATCTATCTATCTATCTATCTATCTATCAGAGCCTATTCCTATCTATCTATCTATCTATCTATCTATCTATCTATCTATCTATCTATCTATCTATCTATCAGAGCCTATTCCTATCTATCTATCTATCTATCTATCTATCTATCTATCAGAGCCTATTCCTATCTATCTATCTATCTATCTATCTATCTATCTATCTATCAGAGCCTATTCCTATCTATCTATCTATCTATCTATCTATCTATCTATCAGAGCCTATTCCTATCTATCTATCTATCTATCTATCTATCTATCTATCTATCTATCTATCTATCTATCAGAGCCTATTCCTATCTATCTATCTATCTATCTATCTATCTATCTATCTATCAGAGCCTATTCCTATCTATCTATCTATCTATCTATCTATCTATCAGAGCCTATTCCTATCTATCTATCTATCTATCTATCTATCTATCTATCTATCTATCTATCAGAGCCTATTCCTATCTATCTATCTATCTATCTATCTATCAGAGCCTATTCCTATCTATCTATCTATCTATCAAAGCCTATTCTTATCTATCTATCTATCTATCTATCTATCTATCTATATATCTATCTATCAGAGCCTATTCCTATCTATCTATCTATCTATCTATCTATCTATCTATCAGAGCCTATTCCTATCTATCTATCTATCTATCTATCAGAGCCTATTCCTATCTATCTATCTATCTATCTATCTATCTATCTATCAGAGCCTATTCCTATCTATCTATCTATCTATCTATCTATCTATCTATCTATCTATCTATCTATCTATCTATCTATCTATCTATTAGAGCCTATTCCTATCTATCTATCTATCTATCTATCTATCTATCTATCAGAGCCTATTCCTATCTATCTATCTATCTATCTATCTATCTATCTATCTATCTATCTATCTATCTATCAGAGCCTATTCCTATCTATCTATCTATCTATCTATCTATCTATCCATCTATCTATCTATCTATCTATCTATCTATCTATCTATCTATCTATCTATCAGAGCCTATTCCTATCTATCTATCTATCTATCTATCTATCTATCAGAGCCTATTCCTATCTATCTATCTATCTATCTATCTATCTATCTATCTATCTATCAGAGCCTATTCCTATCTATCTATCTATCTATCTATCAGAGCCTATTCCTATCTATCTATCTATCTATCTATCTATCTATCTATCTATCTATCTATCTATCAGAGCCTATTCCTATCTATCTATCTATATATCTATCTATCTATCTATCTATCTATCTATCTATCAGAGCCTATTCCTATCTATCTATCTATCTATCTATCTATCTATCAGAGCCTATTCCTATCTATCTATCTATCTATCTATCTATCTATCTATCTATCTATCTATCTATCAGAGCCTATTCCTATCTATCTATCTATCTATCTATCTATCAGAGCCTATTCCTACCTATCTATCTATCTATCTATCTATCTATCTATCTATCTATCAGAGCCTATTCCTATCTATCTATCTATCTATCTATCTATCTATCAGAGCCTATTCCTATCTATCTATCTATCTATCTATCTATCTATCTATCTATCTATCTATCAGATCCTATTCCTATCTATCTATCTATCTATCTATCTATCTATCTATCTATCTATCTATCTATCTATCTATCTATCAGAGCCTATTCCTATCTATCTATCTATCTATCTATCTATCTATCTATCAGAGCCTATTCCTATCTATCTATCTATCTATCTATCTATCTATCTATCAGAGCCTATTCCTATCTATCTATCTATCTATCTATCAAAGCCTATTCCTATCTATCTATCTATCTATCTATCTATCTATCTATCTATCTATCTATCAGAGCCTATTCCTATCTATCTATCTATCTATCTATCTATCTATCTATCAGAGCCTATTCCTATCTATCTATCTATCTATCTATCTATCTATCTATCTATCTATCAGAGCCTATTCCTATCTATCTATCTATCTATCTATCTATCTATCTATCTATCTATCAGAGCCTATTCCTATCTATCTATCTATCTATCTATCTATCTATCAGAGCCTATTCCTATCTATCTATCTATCTATCTATCTATCTATCTATCTATCAGAGCCTATTCCTATCTATCTATCTATCTATCTATCTATCTATCTATCTATCTATCTATCAGAGCCTATTCCTATCTATCTATCTATCTATCTATCTATCTATCTATCTATCTATCAGAGCCTATTCCTATCTATCTATCTATCTATCTATCTATCTATCTATCTATCTATCAGAGCCTATTCCTATCTATCTATCTATCTATCTATCTATCTATCTATCTATCTATCAGAGCCTATTCCTATCTATCTATCTATCTATCTATCTATCTATCTATCTATCAGAGCCTATTCCTATCTATCTATCTATCTATCTATCTATCTATCAGAGCCTATTCCTATCTATCTATCTATCTATCTATCTATCTATCTATCTATCTATCTATCTATCAGAGCCTATTCCTATATATCTATCTATCTATCTATCTATCTATCTATCTATCTATCTATCAGAGCCTATTCCTATCTTTCTATCTATCTATCCATCTATCTATCTATCTATCTATCTATCTATCTATCAGAGCCTATTCCTATCTATCTATCTATCTATCTATCTATCTATCTATCTATCAGAGCCTATTCCTATCTATCTATCTATCTATCAAAGCCTATTCCTATCTATCTATCTATCTATCTATCTATCTATCTATCTATCTATCAGAGCCTATTCCTATCTATCTATCTATCTATCTATCTATCTATCTATCAGAGCCTATTCCTATCTATCTATCTATCTATCTATCTATCTATCTATCTATCTATCAGAGCCTATTCCTATCTATCTATCTATCTATCTATCTATCTATCTATCTATCTATCTATCAGAGCCTGTTCCTATCTATCTATCTATCTATCTATCTATCTATCTATCTATCAGAGCCTATTCCTATCTATCTATCTATCTATCTATCTATCTATCTATCTATCAGAGCCTATTCCTATCTATCTATCTATCTATCTATCTATCTATCTATCTATCAGAGCCTATTCCTATCTATCTATCTATCTATCTATCTATCTATCAGAGCCTATTCCTATCTATCTATCTATCTATCTATCTATCAGAGCCTATTCCTATCTATCTATCTATCTATCTATCTATCTATCTATCTATCAGAGCCTATTCCTATCTATCTATCTATCTATCTATCTATCTATCTATCAGAGCCTATTCCTATCTATCTATCTATCTATCTATCTATCTATCTATCTATCAGAGCCTATTCCTATCTATCTATCTATCTATCTATCTATCTATCTATCTATCAGAGCCTATTCCTATCTATCTATCTATCTATCTATCTATCTATCTATCAGCCTATTCCTATCTATCTATCTATCTATCTATCTATCTATCAGAGCCTATTCCTATCTATCTATCTATCTATCTATCTATCTATCTATCAGAGCCTATTCCTATCTATCTATCTATCTATCTATCTATCTATCTATCTATCTATCAGAGCCTATTCCTATCTATCTATCTATCTATCTATCTATCTATCTATCTATCTATCTATCTATCAGAGCCTATTCCTATCTATCTATCTATCTATCTATCTATCTATCTATCTATCTATCAGAGCCTATTCCTATCTATCTATCTATCTATCTATCTATCTATCAGAGCCTATTCCTATCTATCTATCTATCTATCTATCTATCTATCTATCTATCTATCTATCTATCTATCTATCAGAGCCTATTCCTATCTATCTATCTATCTATCTATCTATCTATCGGAGCCTATTCCTATCTATCTATCTATCTATCTATCTATCAGAGCCTATTCCTATCTATCTATCTATCTATCTATCTATCTATCTATCTATCTATCTATCTATCTATCTATCTATTGCAGTTTGTCATACTGGCAACAACTAGTTCTTGGTAAAGTCTGCGAGTCAAATTTCTTAGACGAAACAGAAATAAACAGAAACCTTGGACTTTTTCATAATTTTGGTCACAATAGAGTGTTTGACAATTTAGATATTTTTGAAAGAGTTTGGCGCCAGACACGGGATTAATATGAAAATTTCGAAGGGGCGATGCTATATCTATCTATCTATCTATCTATCTATCTATCTATCTATCTATCTATCTTACTCTGTTCATATCTATCTATCTATCTTAGTCTGTTCATATCTATCTATCTTAGTCTTTTCATATCTATTAGTTTATTCATATCTATCTATCTATCTATCTATCTATCTATCTATCTATCTATCTATCTATCTATCTATGTGTCCGTCATTGCTTGTCTCTCTTCAGTCTCTCTCTCTCTCTTTTTATTTCTCTGTTTCTCTCTCTTTACAGTTGCAAATTCGGCAGTTGATGAAGCCTTCTAGTTTCCTGATACCGCAGATGTTGAGATCATATCGGTGAGTGATTTCGCAGATAGAGAAGTTCACTCTTTGGGTGAGTCCGTGGACTGTGAAGCCCTACCCAATATCTTTACAGGTTCATATATCTGAGAGCACAACTGATATACGCTTCCGCTTGTATACAGAACAGCATATCGGCAATTTAGAAACGACTTAGCATGAATATTTAATAGAATAATTATTCCCACAACATCTTTTTTGAAATAGTAATCGATATCGACTTTACGCCATTAAACTTTCTGATCATGTTATAATGTAAGAATATTGGGTGCCTATGCGTAAACTTGCCTCCGTACAATGTAAGTTACCACGAGAAACATAATTTGCCTCCGTCAAAAGCCTAAAATAGATGGAATTGTGTTTATAAAATGATAAACAATTAAGGAATAAAGTTCGAATATGATGAACATGCAACGTGCTTTACTAATAAGTTAATAATATATAAGATTTAAACCGTTGCGAGGATATATCAATGCGGTCAATAACAACATTTGAATACGGTCATTATTGTAAAATCTATCTTTTCTACATTGTCATTTTGAAAGTTTCTGAAACCTTCTACTAGATATGGTCATTTTTATTATGAAAAGAATTAAAATAAGCCTATTAATTTCGAACCCAAACAGCCATACGTAAAGTACTCTTTCTAAATAATGAACAAGAAAAATATATTTAGATATTTATTTAATTTAAGTGCTATTGGAAATACACGGTTTGACGATCAAGTCTCTTTCAATTTATGACTGACTAGGCAGAAGATATTCCCGCAGTAGGTTGCCATTTCTTTCTCAGATACACGATTGGGCGATCATGTCTCTTTCAATTCATGACTGAGTAGGCAGAAGATATTCACGCAGTAGGTTGTCGTTACTTTATGCGATAAATGATTAGGCGATCTTGTCTCTTTCAATTCAAGACTGACTAGGCAGAAGATATTCCCGCAGTAGGTTGCCATTTCTTTCTCCGATACACGATTGGGCGATCATGTCTATTTCAATTCATGACTGACCAGGCAGAAGATATTCCTGCAGTAAGTTGCCATTTCTTTCTGCGATACACGACTGGGCGATAATGTCTCTTTCAATTCAAGAGTGAATAGGCAGAAGATATTCCCGCAGTAGGTTGTCATTTCTTTCTCCGACACACGATTAGGCGATCATGTCTCTTTCAATTCATGACTGACTAGGCAGAAGTTATTCTCGGGGTAATTTGCCGTTTCTTCATGCGATACACAATTGGGCGATCACGTCTCTTTCAATCCATCACTGTCAAGGCAGAAGATATTTCGAATTTCGTTGAAGGTCTTCCAGAACTCTCAGGATCCAATTTGTTTGTTGTCCTTGAAGGGTATTTGATGTCTAGTAACTCTTTGATTCTGTGAGTAATGATAATTAGGACATTAGCAGTGAAATGGTCAGATCGAAACCCGTACTGCTTGCCGCTCAAGAGGCTGTTCTTATCTAGGTGCTTAACAAACTTCTTGTTGATTATACCCTCAAAAAAGCTTGCTAACCACAGTGAAGAGACTGATAGATCTATACTGATAAAATCGGGTATACACTTGACACCTTCCACAGACTTTGATAGTATTCGTCCTTCAAGAAGAGGCTAAATAAAAGTAATTTTATTCATTAATCTAACATATTTTTTAGAACTTTAAACATCAATTTTAATGGATGCAGATATTTCAGTAAGCGTCCGTTTAAGTTTAAACGTTTATTTACGTCTACCGGCCTGAATATTCGACATTATCTTATTAAAGAAAAATTCTCTCACTTGCATAATTCGAAATTACATCGCCCGTTACCGGAAAAACCGTCTTTGGATCCGACTGGCTTTTAACCAACTCGGCCACGAAGTGCGTTGCCGATTAAACATCTATCGTTCAGATTTCCAAACGAAATCCGGATGGTAGAAGACAAATTAATATACACTTTATAAATAAACGGAACGTCTACTCAAATATGGGTATCCATTAAATATAACATTTAAAGTGATAATATATAAAAAAATATATAAAGTGATTCCATGAAATACATTCTAATATATATATATATATATATATATATATATATATATATATATATATATATATATATGGTCTTAAGTTATGCTATATTTATGGGTAGAAGTCCTTAATATCAGGGATAGTGCGTATGTAAATATAGCCTGAAGATTGCATTTTGCGTTTAATCATGAAACAGACTGTCTCTGTTGTGTATTGACTTTGGTGTCCCACTTTCATATATATATATATATATATATATATATATATATATATATATATGTGTGTGTGTGTGTATGCATTATAATATTTTTATCATAAGAAATTATGATAAAAACATTTTACATCGCTACACAAACGCTTGCATGTTTCAATGCTATGATTGTACTTCTTCAGGCGATGTTTGGTAACTTGTGATAAAATGTATTCATTAGGGAAATTTAAAAACAAATTGTTAACTCTTTTTGGAGGTTAAAGCGGGGGCATAAGGTCAGAATTAAAATTATACTAGTGGGTGTGTCTCGATTAACCAATTAAAAGTCAGATCTACGCTAAAATAGAAAAATACGGCCATAGGGTAGAAGAAGGTGAGTTATTTTTTCATATCCCAATGAACAATCAGACATGTCAGTCAACTATTGTAGCAAACATGGCAGCGACTGCAGATTTTCATTCCATCTGTCCTCTCACTTATTTACATATATATATATATATATATATATATATATATATATATATATATATATATATATATATATATGATAGAAATTATTAGGAGAATTTGATATAATCATAATTAATGAAATTCATCGAGTCTAGAAGAAACCTCAACAGAATGAATTACTTAATTATGATATATATATATATATATATATATATATATATATATTTGTACATACATAATTTGAATGTAGGACAATAATTTAGAATGTTTCAGTTGCGCAAAAATTCCAGAGAAAAGATCAATCGAAGGCATGAACTGAAAAGTCAAAGACATCTAAACCCAGCTGCATTGAGAAAAGAAAATCTGTGATAAATAGTAAGTAAATAGAAACATGTGTGCTGTACCCCTTCTGTAGATTAAATAGCAGAAAAGATTGGGGTCTTTAATCTTAGATAGCAACTAGTCTAAGAATTGTAAGACTTGGAAGAACACTGCAGTTTCAATCCAAAAAATGGTCAGTACAGAAAAGAAAGATGTGCTGGGACATGCTTGGCTGCATCGAAAAGTGATGTCATTAAAAATTAAAAAAAATGAGAAAGAAAAAAAATAATGCACCTAAGAATTTACACGAAGAATTGGTTATATGAAAATGCTGGAAACTTTTGAGTCAACATTTAATCTATTGCTAATAAAAATCAGTTGTACTTCCGTTCCAGTGTTGACGATATTCCTATGGAATATTGGATTTCCTGTTTTGGGACAATGCTGAAGTCGATTAATATTGACTCGTTACCCTGTGTTCAACCTGGAGCGGAGAAACAATTTCTTTGGTACAATCCATTAGTATTTGTAGGGACAGATCAAACTGCAGAGAAATTGGCAAATAGATTTATTATAACGCCAATCGGTGGCCTTGTTGGAAGTTGAAATTGCTTTAACTTCCGCTAATCATTGTTCAACTCAAGAAAAAGATGTTGACCTGAAATGAACGCTTCCCAGGCATTATGGGAAATGAAGGAAGTACAATTCTTTAAAAGATCGATCTGTCGTTTGTCTGCTCTTTTCCAGCGATTTTGATATGTTAAATACGTCTTCCCTTATTTTGAGCTTAAACGATGATGTGGGGAAATCGGTAGCTCACTAAGTGTTAGATTTAAAACAATGAAGAGGACAAGGAGGAGACGTTCTCTTCTTCTTTCTCTCTTGTCGAACTCCCTGCCTCCGTGCGGAGAGGAAATCAGATGAGTCTAGGCCGAAGAATAGAGTTTCGTTTTGGGTGGTAGACAAACCCGACCCCGTGTTTACGGGTTCTACGGCAATTTTTGGCCGAGCCTACGGGTTCTTAGCGCCCTACATTAACAACTGGCTTTGTGCAACATCTTGCCTTGTGGAGAGATTGGTAAATAGAGAAGAGGAGAAAACCAACTGAGCGCCATATTTGTATGGCGATTTACTAAGCGTAGCTTACATGCGGCACAAGGCCGAAAGTTTGGAGCACCCAGTGATGATCAAACTCACTACTAAGTCGTTATTGATCAAGCAAGACAAGCTTGCTAATTGTTGCACAATGTCGAAAACCCCAGTTGTAATTTACGAAGTCTGGCTAGGATGTAGCACAAGGCTAAAATTACGGAGCATCCAGTGACGATCAAACTCACTACTCAGTCGTTATTGACCTGGCCAAACAAGCTTGCTAATCATTGTACCACGTCAAAGCGCCCTAGTTTAGCATATATATACATATATATGTATGACGTCATTTGTTTACATTTGGATACGCATCGAGCAGATATGAATGTACGAGAGAAATCATGGAGAATTTTAGTTTAAAAACAGTAAAATTGACCTTACTAACCGAAACGCTCCTCTGTGGCGAAATCAGTAAAAGAACCTCAGGCTATATGACGGTTCCTTTATATGATACAGGTTCGATTCTTGTCGGAGGACCCATATTTTCTATGAAAATTTCTCGGACATTCAGGCTGGTAAATGTTGTTAATACTGTTTATTATAAACAGAGCATTTACTTCAATATTTGTATCTATAAAAAGAACGTATAAACATAAAAATGTCTTAATATATATCTAAATGTAACAAGTGCTCCCTGCCGTATAGTAATATTTACTAATCAGGCTAAGTAGATTCTTACTGCTGTAGTATGAGCGATTCTCACTGGGTGCATCACACTACTGACAAGTTACATTTTTTATTTAATTTTTCTTGTGTTCTTATAAGTGATTTCTTTTCTATAAAATAAATTATGTAGAAATTGTCCGAATGTTGTATAGTGATTTTCCAAGAGTATCTCAGATGTAGCACAAGGCCGAAAGTATGAGGCACCTAGTGAGGATCGAACTCACTACTCAGTCGTAATTTTTCTAACGAGACAAGCTTGCTAACCATTACACTGTCTCGAGGTGTTCCGTCCGAATGTTGTATATGTCCGAGCGTTTTCGGATATACTTTTAGCCATTATCAAGGATGATTTTATTTTTTTACTTTTAACTGAACGTATGTAGTTTCATGTATGTATGTAAAGTTATGGCAATGTTTTATTTATCAAACACGGCCATAGCTCAATTTGGTCTCATTTAAATAAACATGGAGACCTACCAAACACAATCCACAACATAGTCGTTTATAGTACAAATATAATAACTTCATTCACATCGAAATAAAGGCTAAAAATAATGTAAATATTATTAATGAAAAAAGAAAAAGTCAAAACTCAATATTAACTATGACCATTTCTACACAATTTATGTCCAGAAAAGAAATACATTATAAAAACACAAAAAATTAAATAAAAAAATAACCGCAGTAACTTGTCAGTCGTTTTTAATGAAACTTGTATCAAAGAGGGATTGCTGCCGAAATACACAATGCAATGAGAAACGTTGTTTACTGTCTTCTTAATTCTTGTTCTTATATACTTCTCCCTCTTTAATAGATTTTTTTCTCGTACTCTCTCAGTAGCTCCTTGCCTCTTAGGGGCTTTATTGCCTTGCTTGGAGTGAAATGATATAGATTACCCTGAAGATCCGCTTAAGTTAAACCTAAATAGGTTGTTCCTGGCTCTTTAGGTTTTATTACATTTATCCCAGCTCTGCTTGGCGTATTGAGCACTCTAAGTTTTACCTTTATTACTCGCTTGGGATTTTTTCTTTGGACTAAAAACTTAAGGCACTGGATGATTTACTTCGCCCTGTTCGTATGTTTAAAGTTCTTTCTTTTTTTTTTCTAATTTTTTCCTCGGATACCAATTTGCCTTCATATACTCACAAGTTGTGCTATCCGAGGTTTTTTACCAACTGAGTATTACTATTAGTATATATATATATATATATATATATATATATATATATATATATATATATATATATAAACACATTTTTATGTTTATACATTCTTTTTATAGATACAAATATTTAAGTAAATGCTTTGTTTATAATAAACAGTATTAAACAACATTTACGGCATGAATGTCCGAGAAATTTTGACTAAAAATATTCGTCCTATATATATAGTCTGTTTCATGCTATATGCAATCGTCAGGCCACATGTGCTGTTATTTTTCCCGGCTATTTATATATATACGGGTCAGTGGTGCATTGTGGGTAGTCTATTATGGCGGTTATTTTATCGGAAGTCGTTTATTTATTTATTTTGGGTTAAATTATATTGCTTGTTTTTATATTTATTTTTATTTTTTGTTTCTTATTTTATTTATTTATTTTTTATTTTATTTTTTTTTAATCGGTGTTTTTATTAACGTAGTAAAAATTTGTTTATATCACTTATTTAATAGTTTTGTTTTGAGAATTTAATTAATTTATTTATTCGATTTTGGGTTGGTTGTTGTAGTTTGTTCTAACTATTATTTTGGCAGGGACAGTTTTTAATTTGTGTTTATTTGGGTTGATTATCTTTATTTGTTTTTTCTAACGGTAACTTTATCGGGGTTGGTTTGCTTATCTATTTACTTAGATTAATTTAGGTCTATTTATTTTACTTGTATATTTATATAAATAACCACCATAATAGACTACCCACAATGCACCACTGACCCGTATATATATAAATAGCCGGGAAAAATAACAGCACGTGTGGCCTGACGATTGCATATAGCATGAAACAGACTGTCACCTCTAAGTGTTAACTTCTATGTTCACTTTTATATTTATATTTACACACGCTCTATCTCTGATATTGAGCACTTTATCCCATAAATATAGCACACCTTAAGACTATATTTCTACATATATATATATGTGTGTGTGTGCGTGTGTGTCTGTGTGTAAATCCAATGTGTTGGCACAATCAACAAAAAGAGTGCCAGATGTCCAAAAGAAAACTCTAAAAAGAAAAAAGAAGAAAAAAAATACTAATATCAGAAATCAAGAAAATCTAAACATAATCGAGGAGATATACACAGATAAACATATTTGTTATTTTTATTCAAATACTTTCAACTTTCGCAGTCATTATCCAGAATCGGTCAGGTGACTCTGCGGTAGTCAGAATTCCTTTGTCTACATCCTGGTATTTTTTGAAATCTGGACGTTTGACATAGCCTAGCGTGACGTCATATATAACGGTGAATTGGAAACGAGACTGCACAAAAAGAATATCATTCGTTATTTTATTTTTATTAGCAATATCTACGCAGATTAAATTCTATCATATGCACTTCAGGATACCGTCTCCTGTGGTGAATAATATTTGATTTTAATATGAGTTGTTTATTTTGTATAATAATAGCTTCTAGGGTTTCGAGTCTTTACTCGCATTGGTGTAAAGTAATTATGTGTCATCTTCTGCGTATTTACGACAATCGCTTGTCTTTTTTAAAGAAAGAAGGTGGACATTCCGGCTTTCTTGTCTCTTATGCAAAATAATCCTTCTCTAATGAATTATGATAGAAATTAAATGATTTTATAATTTTTTTCTTATTTTTGTATGTACATAAATATTCTTCACTATTTACATTATTCGGGCTATTGCCCTAACCTTTGTTGCTATATTTATTACAACGTTTCGGCCTTCTTCAGGTGGTTGGAATGCCGAACTGAACCACCTGAAGAAGGCCGGAGCGTACAACGGCCGAAACGTTGTAATAAATATGGCGACAAACATGAGGATAGTAGTCCGAATAAAGTAAATAATGTACATAATACCTCATCTCAGATATATAGACAGATACTGAAAGGTCGAAATGTTGTAATAAATATGGCGACAAAGATCAGGACAATAGTCTTAATAATGTAAATAGTGTACATAATACCTCATCTCAAAAATATAGACAGATAAATATTCTTACATTTAATATTTTTAATTTTATCGGTAAGATTATATGAGGGATAATTGGAGGAGGGTCAACTCCAAAGTATACGAATTAAGCTTCTAAAAACATCAAGATTGTAAAGCTGAGCAAATATATAGCTGCAAACTGTGTGCTAATGTTTACAAAGGTATACTTGAGGACTGTTGCTATTTGAATGGATTGAATCTATCTGTTTTTTCCACAACTGTAACCTTTTATTAGTCTGTTCGGCAATGTACGATTTTAAAATCAAAATTTATCCCTGAATTAATATTTTTAAACAGTATTTAAATCAGTCAAAATAGGAATCCTAAACATCTATACATTTCTGCCATTGAGTTACAAGTGTATTCATGTCTTTACGATAAAACTCTAAAGGTTTGGACACGAACAAATATTTCAATGCTCTTTCGATATCTTTGCAACGGGATGTCTTTTGGCTTAAAATATTGTCAAAATGCTTGAAAAACTGGTTGTCAGCGGGAGTGAGATATGGCGGATATCTTGTATCCCAAGTTGGTGAACTTCTGCAGTGACATCCTGGCAACATGTGGCTGAATATTGTTGCATTTTGCGCATTTCATATCCAGTTGCTGGCGGTAAAATTTGGCAATGTTGCTCTGGTTAGATTCCTGTCATCTGTACTGGATAACGCCCATGTTGAACCACCAAACAGACGTCATAGTCTTTTCTTGGAGCAATTCTGCTTTTGGAAAGATAACTGAGCTTAGCGTTTACGTTTGCCATAAAGGATCCATTTCTCGTCACAAGTTAACATTCGACCAAAAAACGAATCATTTGAATTTTGCAGATGCAGCATCGAACACACTTCAAAATGTCGAACTCTTTAACTTTTCCTGAGTTCATGTGGAATCCATTTATCTAGATTTTTCATCTTCCCTGAGATGGTCCAATATTTTTTATTTTTTTTAAACATTTCACCCCAAGCAAGGCGTGAATGTCACTAGTACTCAGGGGGTTATAGAGAATGAAGGTGAGAGAAAAAAGTGGTTAGAGGGTTGAGGAAAGGGTAAAAATGAACGGGTTTCCAGAAAACAGAAGAACTCGATTGATTTTGAATTTAAATTTTTGAAGATTGTAGTTATTAGGGAAGCAAGTAAACGGAAGGGAGTTCTACCGTCGGGAAGTGTAAGGAAAGAAACTGTTGGAGTAGAAGCGGCGGTTACATTTAACTATTTCAACAGTAAAAGGGTGGAACCTAGATACCAATCTAGTAGCACGCTTAAATTCATGCAGTCGAAACACCAGGGAAAAGGGCTCGTCAGAGTATTCCCCATGAAAATATTTGTAGAAAAGACAAAGAGAAGACATATTCTTAAAATGCTGACACACATTTGAAATATTTCTTTGACACTTTGACGTGGTTTTTGTTTAAACAATCGTTTCAGATGATAACTTTCAATTATTTTGATTGTCAAGACTAGTATCCCCTCTGAGGAACTTCAGAAATCAACGGCCGTACTGTCCGATCAGAAATGAATCCTTCACCCAATGTTCTGTTAATATTGGCAGCAGTTTCAGAAGCATTATTACCAAGCTTCATTCAAGAAAATTAAACGCATCTCTACTTTTTTCATGCCCAAGATGAGGGGATATATAATGTTTTTAATTAAATTCGAAAAGAGACTGATATATAATTAACAAAGAGGACACTTATAATCATTAAGATTGAGTAATATATTTTCGTGCAACTATTATAGTAAAATAATAAAATTATATCACAATAAAAAGCTTTATTCTAAAATCGGACATTATTTTCCGAACAACCTAATACTATTTCTCAAGGTATACAAAGGATTCGTCACGTACTTGAGAACAGAATTCTGAAAGAGATTGATGGACACTTTAATAATTATGAATGAGTAATATATTTTTGCGCAACTATTATAATAATATATTAGAACGTAAAAGGTTTATTCTAAAATTGAACATTATTTTCCAACAACCTAATAGCAATTGTGAGTTCAATCCCGGGACTGTGAAATATAGCGAACTAAAACTTAGCAGTAGCAAATATGAACAAGATGAGATATCCTTAGGCATGAACACTGAAATGGAAATAATGTACACTTACAGATTAAATAAAGAGCTGATTTTGAAATTTTCTGAAGCTTACTCTGGATTGACAGATATTTGAAGAAACCAGTCCGGCGGGCGGGAGGAGGTTTGTTTAGATACTGACAGAACTTTATAAGATTATAAATAATAATAACCCTTCATCACAGAAATGAAACAAGAAATGTTTTGATACTGTTTGATCTTTTGTTTAATCACGGAAGAGTTGGAACTTGTACTGTTAATACAGTAGGAGAAAGTTTCTTCTCTTTAGGATGTAACCGGTCATGGCTCTCCAGAACTTCCTATCCTTTAGTATTTTTTCTTTTTGTTGTAACGTAGGGAAGGTTACTGAATAGAATAATCGAACAAAGGTTGGTAATGAACGATAATACTAAGGACAAGAACAACACATATAAGATTCGCCAGCAGTGCGTAGAAGTAGTAGTCAACTGCTACAAGTGAATTCCACAATGAATCTCCAACTGCAAGATGTGGGAGGGGGTTTGACAAAACTTTATAAGAACATTTATAAATAATAACCCTCATCACAGATATTAAAAAAAGAAATGTTATTAATGCAGTAGGAGAAAGTTTCTTCTCTTTAGGATGTAACCGATCATGGCTCTCCACAACTTCCTATCCTTTCCTTTGTAGCCATTAGAAATTTTAGTTTGTTTACCTCCCCTATCCTGCCAGCAAGCTCATTAAGTTAATGACCCTCTGTCCCTTTTATCTTTAATATATCCTGTGAGTGTCAAATTTTCCAAGCCTTCCTTCCTTGTCCTGTATCTTGAAAACTTCAGCTGTCTTTTTCTGATTCTGAAAGTTTCCTTTTTGTTTCCATTTTCATTAAAGCTCGCTTGTTACTCACGTGCTCCATTCACGTTATTCTCAGCATCCTTCTGTAGAACCGCTTCTTCACTGCCACAAATCTTCTCGATATCTGTGAGGAAATTGTCCAGCATCAAAAGGATTGGTGTCAAGTTCATTACATTTGCTTACATACTAATACCTTTGGGAAAGGTATGAATTCAACTCTTCTCCTCCAGCTATGGATAAATAGTAGGATAGACAATTCAAATAGGAAAACTGTGAAATTTTCATAGATCTTTCTAGTAAATAATAATAACCCTTCATCACAGAAATTTAAAAAAGAAATGCTTTTTGCTTCTTATTTAATCACTGCAGTGTTGAAACATAATATTGATGCAGTAGGAGAGAGTTTCTTCCCTTTAGGGTGTAGGAGATCATGACTCTCCACAACTTCCTACCCTTTCCAGCCTTTAGTATTTTTGTCTTTTAACCATTGCACTCTTTCGGTAATCTGACGTTCATTCACATAAGCTCTGTCGCTTTTGCCTTCGATATATCATGTGTATGTCAAATTTTCCAAACTCTCCTTCTTCATTTTTTTATCCCAGAAATAAGGTCAGTATTTTGGGAACTTAATTTAGCGCTATATTTGCACAGTTTTCGGGCCCATTCTCTAGTAGAATGAGTTCAGGTCTTTCTAGTTATCTCATTCGTATATCCTTATGCCACACGAGGTTCATATTTTTATTTCGTGCCAAAGTTTCTGGTACAAAGCCATAAATCTGTAGTAACAAGCAGGGATCGAAATCGCTACTCAGTATTCAATGATTTGAAATGAAACTCATAAATGAATAAACATTTTAAAATATGTATATTTAGGCAGCATATTTTCATTCAAGCACGTTTGATGAAATAATTTAGTTGTATTATGTCTATTTATTTAAATTTTAATGCTTTCAAGTCTACGAATAAATTTCATGGTGGCTGTAGGAAACTGAGTAAGAAAAATACCAAAATATTCTTCCAAATAATTTTTATTTTCCTAAGTACTTTCAATCTCATTAGATTAGGGGGTTGAAATGTCTGTGGATGCGTATACAGTAGCTTCTTATATTCAAAATATTTTTTACTGTTCCTTTATAGCGTCCCAAATTCGAATATGGAAGTGGCGTAACTTTTGTAATTTTTTATTTTAATATTTAATAAACTGTAAAAGATTCTTCAGTTATAATATTTTAATTCATTATTTCATATTAAAGCTTAATGCTACAAACATTTAAGAACTTTGTTGCTATACTAATAGTTGACTATTTTTTTTGGCCGCAATTTTCTTATATAAAGGGCTTCAGGATATTAAGTTTTTGCTTATTATTTTATGGAGTACTAATGTATTTCCGACTAATATCTGTTTAAAATGTGAATGTGGACATGAGTGTTCCTTCAAATGTTCTGAGATTGAACTATGATCATTCAAGTGATATGTAAGCCAAATTATTTAACCAAACCCGCTTGAATAAAGATTTTAATAAATAAATTATATAAAGATTAAAAAAAAAATGTATCTTAACAAATGTCTAAGTGTAAAACTTGATATCAATTTAATTATTCTTTGTAGTCTAAGACTTTATAGCATTTAAATCATACTCGTTAATAAACCTTGCTGATTTTGAAAGGGAATAACATTTATTTCATTTATTCTTCCTTGTGTAAAACTAATTCTATAATCGTCAACACCCGGTCGCATCGGCGGTCGTCACCTGTTCTTTCTTTTATCTTTCTCCTCCTAGTCGCAGTGTCGGAGATTGTCGTGAATGTCCAACCTGAATTGTGAGCAGGAGTCACAGACGAGTATGAGTAAGTTGGGCCCTCCTGACAGCACGTCGCAGATCTGCATGTTGACGGTCCATCTCGAAAGTTTCCATCCCACCTAGAATTGTCCTATACCAAAAAAGCCGATTTTCATCAACGGTTTCCCAGGTTTCAGGATCGATGTTGACCCGTGTCAGGGATCTGACCTGATCATTCTCTCTTCTCTATTAATATTATAAAACTTTACTAAAAGATAATAAAGTTTTATAAAATTAAATACATCGCCACATATATTAATAATGGCCAAAGTAAATATCTATGGAATATTAACAGGAATTAGCAAGCAAGCTGTTGTCAAAGCTGTTACAGCGCGAGATTAAACTGGTTTACGCCTGTTTAGGCCAATAATCTCCAAAATTTCAAGCAAGAATAAATATGTCTCCAGTTCTCATCAAAATGCAATATTTTCTACTGAAATACGAGAAATCTATAAGTGGATTCTATAGTTGGTTGATTTTGTTTAACGGCATATCAACACCTCTATGGGTTATTTAATGCTGAAATCTAAATATTTTGAACACAATTTTATGGCTTCAACTAAATATATTTTGAACGCAATTGTATGCCTTCAACTACAGATAAAATATATTGTTGGTCATTTTACTATAAATATGTATTGTTGGTTGGTTGATTTTGTTTAACGGCATATCAACACCTATATGGGTTAGTTAATGCTGAAATCTAAATATTTTGAACACAATTTTATAGCTTCAACTAAATATATTTTGAACGCAATTGTATGGCTTCAACTACACATAAAATGTATTGTTGGTCATTTTACTATAAATATGTATTTTTGGTAAAAAATTTTTATATAAAAATATATTGCTAGTCTTCTTACTATAAAAAAATTATTTATACTTTCATAGTGTTTTCTTTTTTTCGGGGTATAAACTATTTGCGCATATCTGGGACCCTAACAGGGTCTATTAATCTTGTTCAGGGTGGACTTGAGGACAAATGCAATTAAGAGATTGTTCTACGCCCTTCAAAATCCCCAATTTTCTGATCAGAGGCCTTGCTGCCGGATGAAGTTTATCGTCATACCCAGGACTAGTGGATTTTATAGAAAAATTTAGAGATTATGTAATCTGCGATGAAAATGATATTTATTTATTTTCTTTTATTATATTTTATGGGATAATGATATATTAATTTTTATATATCAAGGACAATTTTAAGAAAATCTATGACAGAATGGATAATTTCTTTTTCGTGTGATGTATTTAGTCCTTTACGTCTTCATCGGACTAAATTGATGTTTACGTTGATGTCATTACACATGAGCATGAAGAAGAGGGGGACACTGAAAATTTAAATTTAATTTTTTTCATAAGCGTTTTGGGTTTATGGTCTAGCCGACTTTATTAGTTTCTTTTCGTTTATGCTTTGATAACTTTTGTTATAAAATATTCCACATTGTGATAATAGAAGATCTGTTGAGAAAACATAAATGTTGTAAGAACTTGGACGTAAAGTTATTGTCGATTTTAAAGCACTTTCTATACATTTTCGTCTTAGTAATTTTCTTTATCTTTTAATTAAACTATTATTTTTAAAACAAAATTATGTTACGACTCATTACGGTGGCAACTAATGCATTGAGCATGTTTTGTGAAAGATTCCTTTAGTGTTTCTTTTATTTAAATTCCTAGAGCTTTCTCCGATGTATTCCTTGTGGCAATCATTACAGCTGATAGAATAAATTCCTCGTTCAAGTTTTAGTTTATTATTATTTTTTGTATTAATTAAAACTCTTATTATTTTAAAAGTATTTGTAGCAAATTTTATTTTCAGTTTAAATAAATTCTTTTTAATTGAATTTGTGATAGAGTTGGTAGGTAGAGTAATATATTTTGATTCGTTGGGCTTGTCACAATGGTCCATTGTCCTATTTTGAAATATTTCACGAGCATTTGCTCTGCGTTGAATATGAAATAATTAGGTTATTGAAGGAACTTAAAAGTATTTTCAGTGTATTTCTCTCCATGATGTAAATATTGCTGGCTACAAAATTCTGGGGCCTCTAAATAAAATCCGATGATTATTCTGGATTTTATATTGTTGTTATGGTGAGACTATAAATTTATGAGATCATTTCTTTTACATTATTTGCGATAGACACTTAGTTTTAGACAACTGTCATTACGGTGTAATACGATATCTCGGAAAGGTAACGTATTGTTTTTTTTTTTCTATCGTGAGTCCTACTGTACGTTCGACTTTGCTTAATTTATTTTTGAAAGGACCAGATTCAAGAAATTCTGAGAAGGTGCATTTACAGGTGAACCCATTGGTTGTTCAAATTTTCGTTTATAAACAATAATGTTAAAGATGAAATTGCAGTTTATAAACACTTTTAGTTTATAAACTCTTTTCTTAAAGGTGAAATAGTATGAATAAACCGCAGATTGTCTTTATTTTAGTTATTGCTAGTGAGTAGTTTATTTTTTTTATTGTGTTAGACTTTTTAAAAACAAGATTTAAGCATTTGTTGACAGGAACCTTGGTGCAAAGCAAAGGTCGTCAAACGGGGTCCGAGCGACTCCGAACTTGATGGAGAGTGCCAAGGAGTCGGTGATAGTCAAGGTTTCGAATGGGGGTCGGTGTACGAATGACACTTAGCTAGATTTTATTTAGTGTACATGTATTCTTCGGTGCAGGTGAAAGAAAGTCACTAAACACGATGATCAAAAGAATTAAAAGCTTTAGTTCCATCTAACCAACTAGCTTTTAACTTTTTTTTGAGACTTATTTAATACTACATTTAGCATTGCTTACTCCTTTTTAGTTGATCTAAGTTGATTTTCAGATAACAACCACCTTTTGAAACCTGTAACTGTAAATAGAGTTTATGAAAGTCAGTTGGCCTGATTGGTAAGATTGCATCAAGTAAGATGCAATATTTGTTTATTTCATTTTATTTCATTTACTTAGTACAGTTGTGTAGTTGGATATTAGTATCGGTTATGCATTACTGCTCAACAGCATTGGCTTTATTTAGGCTTCGTATACTTCATATTGTGGAGTAATGGATAGCGGTTCGGATTGAGGAATCGGTCGAATCCATAACATCCACTTACGTGCTAATACCGTTGGGGAAGGTATGAATCTTATTCATCTCTATTCAGCTGTGGGTAAATAGCAGGACAGCCCGGGATGGCAACTGATCTACTGCAGAAAGAAATGGCAACGTACTGCGGGAAAAATCTGCCTCGTCAGTCATGTATCGAAAGATACATGATCATCTAAGCGTGTATCATGCATGGCACATAACTGACTGACTGATTTTCCAGTCGAATCCATTACACAAGGGCTCATCAAAATTTTCGACCAGAGACCTACCTTCGTTTCTCTTCCTTCCCCAGCGAAACCCTTTTAAAATAGATTTGAACCTTAAAATTTGCATTGATGTCGTCAAATAAAATGTTAATTAAAATGCATGAAAAGTTAAGAAATTTGGATCAGGCCGAAAAATCTCCCCGCCATCAAGTTCAGAATTTCCCTAAAAAATATTTTTAAGAAAATATATTAAATAACCCGAATGAATCAAGCAAATATTATATGTGCCATGCGTGATACACTTAGGCAATCATGTATCTTCGATACATGACTGACGAGGCAGATTTTTTTCTCCACAGAAGGTTGCCATTTCTTTCTGCGGTAGACCAGTGGCCATCCAAGGCTACAGAACTCGGTCTGTCTTGCTATGGGTAAATAGCAGGACAAATGGAGGGAGAAGAAGACGATTCATACTTTTCCCAAGGGTATTAGCTCGTAAGTGAATGTAATGGATTCGAGTGGAAAGTCAGTCATCATTTATGTGCCATGCATGATACACGCTTAGGCGGTCATGTATCTTTAGATACATGACTGACGAGGCAGATTTTTCTCTGCAGGAGGTTGCCATTTCTTTCTGCGGTAGACTAGTTGCCATCCAAGACTATAGAACCCGGTCTGTCTTGCGACAAAGATGAGGACAATAGTCCGAATAATGTAAATAGTGTACATAATACCTCATCTCAGAAATATAGACAGATACTGAAAGGCCGAAACGTTGTAATAAATATGGCGACAAAGATGAGGACAATAGTCCGAATAATATAAATAGTGAATTAAATCATATTAGTATCTGTCTATATTTCTGAGATTAGGTATTATACGTAATCTCAGAAATATAGACAGATACTAATATGATTTAGTTCTCTCCAGTGCTGATTGTCACCTCACCTGATCGCATGGTGAGAGTCCAGATGTGATCATCTCTGGTTTGGAAATCTACAGTTTTTATATTTCAATGCCAGTGTAGCGGAAAAACACAAATTACACATAGTAAAAGATAACAAATTAAACTCAAATTTACACAATTATTAGAAAACATGTATCTCTAACTACCCACCAATTTTCGTCTTGCTAAGTTACACACACGCCGCACCCTACTCAAAAGAATTGTTTAAAGAAACAGTAATATATCAGGCTGCTAGCCATTATTGAGGCGAATCTCGTTTGCCGCTGATGCTTTTAACTACGTCCGCGCGTTTCTCTTATAAAAACCCGGACAGCAGGACACCAACAGAAATTGGAGAAAGACTTCACGCACACACGGCTGACATCCCGTCCGACCATTAGGCTTTGTAAGCACAGTAATTAAACGGACCCTACCAACGCAAAGCGATAACTACCAAGCAGACAGCCGGGGTTAAGCACACTCCTTTTTCACTCTTTAACTTCACACCTGATACGCCGCACATTCAACCCGCTACAGTATACCACTTTCCAGACATTTTTATAACTTGTATATAAGAATAAATCTTTGGTCATTTATATAAACAATCTTTTTCGGCTTGCTGGTGGAACTCTCTGACGCTGAGCAGAGAGGAACCGGACGAGGCTCTGCCGAAGGTCAGAATGTCGTTCGGGGAGGTTGACCAACCCGATCCCGTTTATTCGGATTCTACAGGGATTTTTTGCCCGAGGCTACGGGCTCGGAAGACCCACGTTAAACTTGGCCTTCTGCCACATCTACCCTTGTGTGGGGGATGGTTAGTAAATACTGACTGGCTGAAATCATTTTCGGCTATACAGTCGAACTCTCTGCCTTCGGTCAGAGAGGAAACCGGGCGAGGCTGTGCCGGAGGGTAGAGTCTCACTCGGCGAGGTAGACTGATCCGAACCGGTTTTTTGTCCGTTAAACTCGGCCTTGTGCCACATCTACCCTCGTGGAGGCGCTAATAAATATTGTCATCTACCTAAACAAGCGACCAAGTTCGTTTCTTCTACTCCAATCTGGAGATCAACACGAGATTGTTTTGATTCTTTTATTTTCATTTCAATTTGTTAAATATTTTCACTTCAATAACAAAGTGGCTGTACTGAACACAAATCGGAAGCTGCTGGACCGATCCCTGTGGCCATATCAGTCCAGTGCTGCTGATCCACTCGCCTGATGATCTGAATGTTTGGAAAATATTTAATTTGATATTTTCCTGATAATTTTATCATTGTATTCTTCGCGTTAGCTTAGGGCAACTTGGAAGAAGGTGAAAACTGAACTCATTGTAGTATGAATTGTTTACGAGATATAGTTGCTAGGCATTGTCTTGTAGCGAGGTACTTTGGTGTGAGGTGTGTAGAAATTTAGTTTGTATGTTTGCATGCAGATACACGTGTACATATCTCTGGGTGTATATATATATATATATATATATATATATAATCATTTATATGTATATATATATATATATAATCGTTTATATATATATATATATATATATATATATGTATATATATATATATATATATATATATATATATATATAATATAAATATGTATTAGGTTGGTGCAAAAATAATTTCGTTTTCTAACATATGTTACTATGTGAGAAAACGAAATTATTTTTGCACCAACCTAATATATATGTGTGTGTCTGTTTGTGTGTGTGCATATGATTGCGTATGTGTGCGTTTGTATATGCAAGCGTGTATTTATGAAAATCCGTGTGTATAACGTAATTCTTGCAATCCTCGCCTAGTTTCTCGTGTTAGCTTTATTCGGATGTCACACAAGAGAATTTAGATTCTTTGAAACGTAATTACGCCCGGAAGACATCGCTTCGTTAGGCATTCACCAGCCCCAGCAGATCAAGCGTATGACATGCGAAGTTGGACTGCCTTTTATTTATTTCTAATCTCTTTCTTCTATTCAATCTTTTTTCTCCCTCTAATTTCGTTTTTTCTTTTTTCTATTTTTGCAGGTAATTTATTTCATTCAGATTTTCGCTGGCTATTTTCTTTCTTTCTTTCTTTCTTTCTTTCTTTCTTTCTTTCTTTCTTTCTTTCTTCGCTCAATATCAGATTTTCATTTCCCCTTCTTTCTTTCTTTTTTCTTTCTCCGCTTAGTATCTGCTTTTCATTCCCACTTTCCTTGTTTCCTTCTTAGCTCATTATCCGTTTTCATTTCCCCTTTCTTTCTTTCTTTCTTCTTTCTTTCTTTGCCCAGTTTCAGCTTTTCATTCCCCCTTCTTTCTTTCTTTCTCCGCTCAGTATCCGTTTTCCTTCCCCCTTTCTTTCTTTCTTTCTTTATTTCTTTGCTCAGTTTCAGCTTTTCATTACCCCTTGTTTCTTTCTTTCTTTCTTTCTTTCTTTCTTTCTTTCTTTCTTTCTTTCTTTCTTTCTTATCCTTGCCTTATCTGTCTTGCTTTCTTTTCTTTTACTCCAATACTTGCTTTTCTCCTTGTTTTCCTTTCTTGTTATTCCTTTTTTTAAATCTATGCTTTCATCTCCCTTCCATTATTCATTGAGATTCCATTCATCTTTCCTCTTCCATATCATTTTTAGACTTTTTTTTTATTATTACGAATTTATCGCTATTGTTTCATGGGATTGAACTTTTTTCTTTTCATTTTTATTTCCTTTCTGTATGTTCATTGAAACTGAAATTTGTTGTATAAGAATATTCCAGTACAAAAGAACCACTAAGACAGACTTCGATAGATAGATAGATATGAAGAGACTGAAGTATATATATATATATATATATATATATATATATATATATAGATAGATAGATAGATAGATAGATAGATAGATAGATAGAAACAGACTTCCATAGTTAGATCGACACGAACAGACTTCGAAAGAGAGAGATACATACGAACAGAGTTCAATAAATAGAGAAATATATGCGAACAGACTTCGATAGCTAGATGCGTACAGATTCGTTACATAGATAGATAGATAGATAGATAGATAGATAAGAAAAGACTAGCATGGATATCAATAGGTACCAATAGAAACATTAATATTAAATGTTATTACTCGGTATCACATGCATTTAAAAAATAATGACACAATCTGATTTTTAGATATTTTTTTTAATATTCTTTTCTCACTCACGTCGCCTGATTATGTATTTTGTGAGTCGACAGCTTGATATATCACGACATGAGACTTGACGAATTTATCCACAAACAGTAACCATATTAGCGAAAGCATTTCCATGCATTACAAAGATGTTCATTAAATTTAATGTATATATGTATATATGTATACATGTATCTGTCCATACAGAAACTTTATATATATATATATATATATATATATATATATATATATATATATATATATATATATTAGAATAAATCCTAACGAGCCAGGCAAACCTACCTAGGTTTCACCTGAACGGATCTTCAGGGTAAACTCTCTAATTTACCGCTTGACGATTTTTTTCGCTTTGTTCTGATGTTTTTAGTTCTTTCTTTTTTTTTACTTCCAGTTATCCGGATCCGTACCGATCCTTCAATATCTGTCTATATTTCTGAGATGAGGTATTATGTACACTATTTACATTATTCGGACTATTGTCCTCATCTTTGTCACCATATTTATTACAACTTTTCGGCCCTTCAGTATCTGTCTATATTTCTGAGATGAGGTATTATGTACACTATTTACATTATTCGGACTATTGTCCTCATCTTTGTCACCATATTTATTACAACGTTTCGGCCTTTCAGTATCTGTCTATATTTCTGAGATGAGGTATTATGTACACTATTTACATTATTCGGACTATTGTCCTCATCTTTGTCACCATATTTATTACAACTGATATCTGACATCCATTATATATGGCACGTGGAACTAGAACAGTCTACCCCATTGAGCGAAATAAAGAGTCCAGTTCGACATTCCAACCACCTGAAGAAGGCATGAGCGTCCAACAACCGAAACGTTGTAATTTTGGGACTCATCAGCAGTGCGCATCTACTACAGAAAATTGTAACCGAGGCCCATTGGAACAGTTGGTATGATGTTTGCTTGACAACCTAACTGTCAGGGTTTCAATTCTCGGTAGTGGATACGCACTGCTGATGAGTCCCAAATATAGGACGAAACGGCCGTCTAGTGCTTTCTGCATTCTGTTGAGGTTTCTATCAGACTCAATGAAATAATTAAATATAATTATCAAATCCTCCTAATAATTACTATATATATATATATATATATATATTGGGGTTCCCAAAAATCTGCTCACCTTTTATATGACAATATATGCAGTATTTATTTGCAAACAAGACATTAACGTATATTGACTTACAAAGACGAATAACGATTAAAATTAAATATTAAACGAAATTAAATGCATGTTTATAAATATTTACACTGACGACCAAGTCAAAAAGTAAGTACATTTTTTTGGGGGAGGGGGCATCTTGTATGTTCAAACATAGAGGAAAGTAATATTTACTTTGTTTTGTGCAAAAATGTGGCACAAGTTCAAAAGGTGGGGTTGTAGGAAATTCTTGTCTTCATTTTTCTTTCAATGACCCAAACGTACCACAGTATATCTTACACCAAGGCAACACATTCTTATTTACCATTCCGTCCGATTCTTCGAAATATCTAAGTATTAGTCTTTTACCATTTTTTAGCAATGTGCTAGAAGCTCCAAATAGCTTAAGTATCTCAACTCGCAGGATGTTATTTCAGACAGACAATATGGCTCTCTCCTCATATCTACTTTCTTCCTAATTTCTATTATCAACCTTCCCAATGACATCAGTTTTCGACTAGGTGTCTGTAACAGAGACTCTAGTCAGCCCGATAAAAAGCCTCCGGGTTGGTTGTAAGCACCAGGAGTTGCGTCCCCTTCCACAGTGGGCTGTTGAGAGAGGAGTTTCTTTTTGTAGTAGTTGGCGAAGATTATTTGTTTATGAAAGATACTGGACAGGTATTAGCCAATAGTCAGTGTGGGTCTGGGATTGGGAGAGATATATAACACCAGTATTTTTCTCAGTCGAGAGAAGCGATCTGAACGTGCGGACGTGCGAAAACCAGACAAGACGAATACAGTATCTAAGATTAGGAAACAACTATTTGCTTCTGTCTTAATGATAAGTCTAATAGACTCCATAAAGTTAAACTGTCAGGTGATTTCGAAGATGACATTTAATCCGTTGTTAATTGGGGCAAGAAATGGCTTGTTCATTTTAACGCTTCAAAACGAAACTGCTCCCCTTTAATCGCCTTTGAGAACCTTTTTTGTCTTCAATCACCATGGCTGATGCTAACCTCCAGAAGAGAAACTCATTTCGTTTTCTCGGCCTAATATGTTTCGTTGCTAAATATGCTGCTGGAAAAATTTATTCCCTGTCTCTCGCTAGATAATTTTTCTCCCCAGAAGGCATCTTGCACCTGTATAAATCTGATATTCTTCCGTATATTAAATGTTGCGACCACATTGGATCTGGTTGCTCTTCTATATAGCTAGAGATTCTTTACAAAATACGAATAGAAAATAAATAAAGAATATTCTGCAATGTTATCGGTACTGACCTGGCATCTCTGCTTCAGCTACTTTTCCACCGCAGTAAGGTAGCCTTATCTACAAATATTTTAATGGCACTTTCCAGCCGTGATAGAATTCAAAAGCATTTCTGGGCCCTAATGGGTAACGATTTATTCTCCACCTTTCAACCTCAACCTCACTCCCATAGGCGAGATGTGTCAAGTATCTCGCTGCTCCACTGCTACTTCCATGGAATGTGCTTGGACCTACTATATTCCCTGGTTCCGCCAAGGCAAACCTTCAGGGCAGGAACACACCATGCCACTTACATAGATTATTCCAGTAAACCACTGGCCTGTAGAATCGTCCCCCAACAGAATGTTTCCCCGATCACTAGAATCTTAACTTGTTCAAGACTAAGGTTAATCATTACCTCCCTCACCTATAAACACAAATGGCCTTCTAACGTAACCCTCTACCTCGAGTGACCCCCGAGCCTTGTAAAGGGTGACACTTACTGTAAAAAAAATTAAGCACAATATTAGATTGAACGGTACTTTTTCAGCATTTTACAGTTCAAATGGCTAGATGTAACCGTAAGTTCTATGCTAATAGTTTCTTCGCTCGCAATTTTTGATTGTGAAACTTTCTTCTTGGTTTTCAGTCAAATACGATCTTCAAAAAATATAAATCCAACGTCAATCGACATTTTCTGTTTTTTGAATCTTGTTCTTTCATTGTCCTCTCTCCTTAAGAACGTTCTCTTGTGTATTTTTTTTTTATTTTCTAACTATCCACCTACATTTTAGTGGCTTTATCGACTTGTTTGCAGGTAAATGAAAAGCGATGAATACGTTTTAAATATTGTCTCGAGAACATTCTTTTTTTTTTCACATGTTTCAGATTTAAATTATTTTGATATTTGGGAACATATACTAAAATATCCCCAGCCGTGATAAAATTCAAAAGCGTCTCCGAGCATTTTTTTTTTTTTTTCACGTTATTCGAATTTGGGGTCAGAGAAGAAAAATGCGGGAAAAAATTATGGCAAAGAATTGTGTTAATTTGACCGAATTTTGAATTGTAGAAGCCTTTTAAAACTATATATATATATATATATATATATATATATATATATATATATATATATATATATATATATATATATATATATATATATAAAGGATTAATTTATTCTACTCTGTATTGAGCTCTCTTTTAAGAATAGTATTTTTGATTATTGGAATTTATTCCGTATACACAAATCTTATACTTGTGTGTGTGTGTGTGTATATATATATATATATATATATATATATATATATATAAGTTATGGCAAAGAATTGTGTTAATTTGACCAAATTTTGAATTGTAGAAGCCTTTTAAAACTATATATATATATATATATATATATATATATATAAAGGATTAATTTATTCTACTCTGTATTGAGCTCTCTTTTAAGAATAGTATTTTTGATTATTGGAATTTATTCCGTATACACAAATCTTATACTTGTGTGTGTGTGTGTGTGTATATATATATATATATATATATATATATATATATATATATATATATATATATATATATATATAAGTTATGGCAAAGAATTGTGTTAATTTGACCAAATTTTGAATTGTAGAAGCCTTTTAAAACTATATATATATATATATATATATATATATATATAAAGGATTAATTTATTCTACTCTGTATTGAGCTCTCTTTTAAGAATAGTATTTTTGATTATTGGAATTTATTCCGTATACACAAATCTTATACTTGTGTGTGTGTGTGTGTATATATATATATATATATATATATATATATATATATATATATATATATATATATATATATATAAGTTATGGCAAAGAATTGTGTTAATTTGACCAAATTTTGAATTGTAGAAGCCTTTTAAAACTATATATATATATATATATATAAAGGATTAATTTATTCTACTCTGTATTGAGCTCTCTTTTAAGAATAGTGTTTTTGATTATTGGAATTTATTCCGTATACACAAATCTTATACTTGTGTGTGTGTGTATATATATATATATATATATATATATATATATATATATATATATATATATATATATAAGTGGACACTGTTATTTCCACTTTAATAAAAGCTCTATCCATGATATTGAACATTTTTATCCATAAACATACTATACCTTAAATATATATTTTTATCCACACTATATACTATAAAAATATATTTTTATCATATATATATATATATATATATATATATATATATATATATATATAATACCTCTGGTACCTTACATAGCATTGAGCACTGTATTAATAACACACGAGAAAGAAATATATAAATAGGTGCAAGTATATGTGCGTATATTTTTATCATACGCATCTCTCTCTCTCGCACTCTCTCTCTCTCTCTCTCTCTCTCTCTCTCTCTCTCTATATATATATATATATATATATATATATATATATATATATATATATATATATACCTCTGTGTGTGTGAGTGTGTGTATCATAAAGAAACAAAATTTATACAAAGAATTAAATAGCAATGTTAATGTAATTAATGCTGAAATCACTTCGCTAACAAAACTTAATTAGACATTAACTAACTATCAATTTCTTGAATAATAAGATCTTAATCTTCTAGTAGATGTCAGATGGAAGACACATGATAGGTACTTTCAGCAATTTCAACTTGTCATCTTAAGGGTGCAATTTTTTCCATACATAGGCAAACAGTAAGACGAAATATTGTTGACCGAAAGATGTTTTTTATCATACACACATCTCTCTCTCTCTCTCTGTATATATATATATATATATAGTTTCTGTGTGGACAGATACATTCATACATCGAGGCAATGTGATCTATTAAATTTAATGTTCATCCTTGAAATTTGCGAAGATGCTTTAGCTAATATGGTTGTTGTATCTGGATAACTTCGCCAAGATTCATCTTGTGTTATCTCTGCTGTTTGACCTTACAAATGTATTATCAGTTGATGTGGATGAAAAAAGAATACCTACGGCAACCGGTGTTTCATCTGTGTATGGTTGCAAGTGAAAACATTTATAGAAAATGAACAGGGAATCTACGTTACGGCGGTGAGAAATGCCAGCTCAGGACCAATAACACTGCATATTTTTCTTTGCATTAATGTTAAGAATTTCTCGATAAATAGCAGAAGCACCAAACCTGATGTGATATTGATGAATGGTAGACTTACAAATGACAATAATGCACCTGATCTCTGAGAGACTTCCTATGTACTTAATGATGCAGATAGATAAGTAGGCAAGTCACGAATGAGCATTTATAGGTTTGGTCCAGGCTTATAAATGCACAGATTTATGCGCAGATAATAAACACAAATATAGTGAAATATTCTATCAGAGAAACTACAGCTCTCTGTAATCAGCTGGTCAGTTAGATAGATAGATAGATAGATAGATAGATAGATAGATATGAATAAGCCGAGATAGATAGATAGATAGATAGATTCATAAACAAAATTATCTTCACATAGGGAGGATGTTTGATGTCTCATGTAAAGATTAGATTAGACGCTTTAAACTTTTTAAATGATTAATTGATATATACATATACATATCTATAGTGAAACAACCCATCTTGCTGAGAAACTACAGTTGAAGTCTACCTGTTTCCAGCGGGCCAGTCTTCGGAATAAATGAATTCTTGAAACATATTTTTACCGCTCATACATGCCAATGTGCACATAGATGAATATTCGGCTTTCAAAATCAAGCCAGATGCATTCACATTAAATGCCCGTTGCCTCATTGTTGCCGGTCACTTTGTTAATATCGATTTGTTTTTGCTTACCATTTTCTTCTGACGCCAGTCTGCCAGCAACAACATTTAACCTTTTCGTTTATTTGAGTATTTCTGATCATTATGCTTTCATATTTCTATGTCAAGAATGCCAGTCGGTTCAGAAATAAAGATTCTCTCGCCTTTATACGCCATTTCATGCTTTCTGCTTATTAACGAATCAAAGTGAAATGTTTGATTTCACTCTCTCCCCTCATGAGATCAAACTATCGCAGTCTGTTGATATCTATCTATCTATCTATCTATCTATCTATCTATCTATCTATCTATCTATCTATCTATCTATCTATCTATTTATCTATCTATCTTTTTCTTTTTTCTCTGACCACCCCCTCATATCCAGACTTCGATTGCTTTCTATTTTTTATTCTCTTCCTTTCTTGTTTTTTCCTTTATTCTCTCCTATCTTTTTTACATTTTTCTTTCTTTCTTTCTTTCTTTCTTTCTTTTTCTTTCTTTCTTTCTTTCTTTCTATCTTTCTTTCTTTCTTTCAATAATTTATCATCCTTGACTGGTTTGCAAATCCTTGTAAATTATTTCAATTTATTTTCAATTTATTTTCTATCTATCTATCTATCTATCTATCTATCTATCTATCTATCTATCTATCTATCTATCTGAGTCTGTTCATATCTATCTATCTATCTATCTATCTATCTATCTATCTATCTATCTATCTCAGTCTGTTGATATCTATCTATCTATCTATCTATCTATCTATCTATCTATCTATCTATCTATCTATCTATCTATCTTAGTCTGTTCATATCTATCTATCTCAGTCTGTTGATATCTATTTATCTATCTCAGTCTGTTGATATCTATCTATCTATCTATCTATCTATCTATCTATCTATCTATCTATCTATCTCAGTCCGTTCATACCTATCTATCTATCTATCTATCTATCTATCTATCTATCTATCTATATATTTCTGAGTCTGTTCTTATCTATCTATCTATCTATCTATCTATCTATCTATCTATCTATCTATCTATATGAGTCTGTTCATATCTATCTATCTATCTATCTATCTATCTATCTATCTAACTCGATAAATAGGCAAGTTTTATTTGTATTTTTAATACTACCACACATGATAATAATTAAAAGAAAAAAAAACTGAAGAACAAGTTAGCTAACCGGTTTTGAACCTCGATCAACGGAGTTAAATCTGGTGTATTTCAAACAGAAATTATATTGGTAGGAATCGATTTTCATTTTCTAAATAGCTGATTAGCACCCATTTTTAATCATCTTTCATCGCAAATTCTATGTATTAATAAAATTTCCAAAAATAAATTATAATTTTTTGAAACGCTATTTGGGAAATATTAGATGATTTAAAGTATAATTAATCTCATTTGAAAAAAAAAATATTTACTTTAAGTTTAAAATAACACAGAAATGTATCTTGAAAACAAACAGTAGCTACGTTTTAAATGATATCGCCATGTGTTACGAGATTGACGAGGCGATGACAGATTGATTGTTGTTCTACGGAGACTTTATCTGTAAAACATACTTTAAGAAAATGATGTGAGCGCCTTTTTAATATAATTTTTAAGTACTCAGTAATCTTAAAAACGTTGAAAATATTCTCCGTAATATAATTTTAGAAATGTTGACTTTAAATTTATAATAGTCATCGCTCTTATTTTCTGATTATGTCGTGTATGGTCGACCATACTTTCAAAAATTGGCATGCTATATAATATTTTATATAGATAAAAAAATTAAAACTAGATTAAAAATCTTGTTCGATTTCTGGTATTAAGCTTTACGATTTATGATTAGTAAATATTTTTTTCACTTCATAAGAATATAATCAAAATGGCTGATATTAATACAGAAAGTTAAAAGATATAAAAACTTAAATTTTTTATTTAAAATTTAAAAAAAAATGAAAATTAGAGAAAAAATGAAAGCATGTAAAAATTCATTAGTTTCATTAAAATCCGACAATTATTTGATTTTTGAAAGAATTTTTAAATTAATGTGTTTTTCACCGGAAAAAAGCGCTAAAATATAATCGTAAATATTATGTCGACCGCTAAAGTAAAAAAAAAAAAAAATTTCGACCGTGCTAGAAAGAATTAAAAAAAATTGTAAAATAATAAAAAGTTATTTTGAACTTTCAAACTTAATAACATTTTGACGAGAAAAGTTTGTTTTTATTAAGATTTCTATCTATCTATCTATCTATCTATCTATCTATCTATCTATCTATCTTCATATCTATCTGTATTATCATAAATATTATCTATCTATCTATCTATCTATCTATCTAAATCAGTCTCTTCATATCTATCTATATCAATACGTTCATGTCTAGCTGCTCATATCTATTTACCTGTCTATGTGATTAGGGATTAGAGTTTTTATTAGGTAAAAGAAATATTCATTCTTAGCTATAGTTTTCACTTTTTTTCAAAGTCATCAGTTGATACTTGATAGCAAACTGTATCCCTAAGACCCCTTTTTATAAATACCAGTGGCAAAAATCTGTACTGCAGCAGGTTTCTTTGCGCTGGTTAGATTTCACGAATTTCTCCTGTATGTTTGTGTGTGTTTGTTCACGTGCGCATGCGCGTACCTATGGCGTAACGTTATCGGCGCGGAGAATGAAAATGGCTGGTCAAGTTGCCATTCCTTCCCAAACTGTTCCCTTCCCTTTGTGCAAAGGCTCCTGGGAAATGGTATTAATGTATTCCTTCTTTATCCCAGCTTTGGTTAAAATGTTAACGCTGATTGGGTTCCTCTCGACTTGGTTGGGCAACCATTCAAGACGAAGTACAAATCTGAAATCAACCATAGCCTGCCAACGCTTGAGGGACCAGAGTGGCAAATTAAGAGTCCGCACGTGCATCACGAAGAGAAAGAAGTGTAAAGAATTGCTCTTATGGCGCCGTTTCCATGAAAAATGTTCAGACGAACGACATTTCTTAGTTCTACTAGTTCTAAACTTCATGGCTACGATCCACCATGTTACGTCTATTGCAGCGAACACTCTCATTCCTTTCGTATTCCATTGGTGAGATGTATGTTCTATTCGAGAAGCTTCTTCTCACGAAACGCTGCAAAGTGGAACCGACTTCCTAGAGGGTGCTTTTCCGATCCCTACGATCTTAACCTGCCCAAATCTAGGGTTAACCGTTCTAGTCCGTACATATCCACATAAACCGTTCCTTTTAGTCTGTAAACTTCTACCTCAGGTGGCTGCGGGGACTTGTCAAGGGGAACATCATTGTAAAAAAAAAGAAGTGTTTATAAACTTTAAAATACATATGCATATCCCTGAAAAGCGACAGGGTTATACAGAATTGTAATAGAGATGTATATATATATATGTGTGTGCGAGTGTGTGCGTTTTAATATATATATATATATATATATATATATATATATATATATATATATATATATATATATACATACATACATACATCGTAAATACGATCCAATTCATCAGACCTACAAATTTATTTCTTTTTAAATTGGATCGTATTTACGATTCCAATAGAATAAATTATGACCATGGAATATTAGTGTTTAAGCCTTTTTATTATATCTTTACTCTGTCCTGGACATTGAGTTCTACCTGGATTCTATCCTCTTGGATTTTTTTTATTCAAAAAAATATATGTGTGTGTGTATGCATGTATATATGTATATATATTTATATATTTTGCATATATATGTGTATATTTACCACTAATATTACCTATATATATATATATATATATATATATATATATATATATATATATATATATATATATATTCAGACAGGTTTCGTATAAGTAATTTAGACACATTCCGTCTACTTATTTTCATTAAGATCCTTTCATATTCCCGAATAAGCTATTTTGTGCGCTTGTTAAAAGACGAGAGGAAAACACCGTGTTGACTCATATTGTATTTATTCCGAGTTCTTTCGACAAAGCATAATTTCATCATCAGGGTATTGTTAAATGTAGAGTAAGTATTTAATATCATGGTAGTTCTCATGTTTCAAAAACGAGTGCCGAAAACGTCAATATAACTATTAAAATTAAATTGAATTAAAGTAACAAGCCCAGTTTCATCCTCTAGCGAAAATTTAGGAATAACCAATTTTGAAATTTACGTATCGTTATAAGCGTGTTCATTCGTTACTATGGAAACGGCTGGGGCGACCATTTTAATCCACATACTTCTGTATGGAGTACTGTTTTTTTTAAAATAAAAACAAAAGTACTAAAGAACCCTGAACTACTTATCTAACGTCTTCTTTCCTATTTTTCTACATACCTGCATATATATATATATATATATATATATATATATATATATATATATATATACACACACACACACACACATATATATATCTGTGTGTGTATGGTTTGGTTGTCGACTAATGCAAGAAAAAGACAACTCTAATTTTGAAAACAGTCCGGATAGGGATGGGTTTCGTCAGGTTATTTAACTCTAGAGCCGCTCTTTGCTGATACGGTTGCCGTATATGTGGTGTACCTACGATCCTAATGGGTTACTGGAGTTATGACTTCGTCGTGTTATTATGATGTGCTACTCATATCTCTAGTAATGTATATCTTTACTCGGTGTCTTACATTTCTGGCTAATCTTAGGACAAAAAAAAAACCTTTTAAGAAATGAATCACTCAAAGTTGCAGGAGAAAATATAGCCACTACTTGTACATTCGGAGAAAGTGTATCTAAGTTTTAAGAGAGCACTTAGTCTGTTATTAAAGAAAATACTCAGCAAGGTATTTTTTTATATATTATTTGTTTAGTTGACAATCTCTTGAAAGATTTTCAACCCCTTTCGCTTTTTGAAAGCAACATTGAAAGATCTTCCATTATAAATTGCTTCCTGTTCATATGTTTAGAAAATCTCCTCCCATAAAGCACGGGAAAATGTAGACACTTCCTTGTCACTTATTTTTGAAATTGTCGATAATTCTTTTCAAAGATTTGATGAAAGTAAAAGCAATCGAGATATTCCGTTTTTTGATGTTTCACAGTTTGACATCATTTGAAGAATTCTTCTCGGCAAAGCTTTCTGGAAGATGGAAGGAAAGAAACACATTTAGCGCTGTGTCTTGGGAATTAAACTTAACTTTTAGCTGATAAATTAGAGTAAGCAATATAAACAGGTTGAGCTTGGGGAAATTAACACCGAAAGATACAATCTCAAATAGCAGAATGTCCAAAGATCAGCACGTATCTTTCAATTTTACTGCGCAAAAACGGTAGTGGCAAAGATCCGTACTACATTAAATTCGTGCTCCTTGTTCATATTACTCGAACTTTATTTAACTCTATCTCCTTAAGCAGCTACCCAGTCTGGCTCTCCGCTACTTCCCTTAATTTAATACCTACGATTTGCAATGATTGTTTGGGAAAGATTCAGTAATTGCTTTCTCAACGAATTAAGCGAATTATCCCCTTAGATTAAGTACCTTACCAAGTCCCCGGAAGCTTAGTCTGCCCTCTTATCGATTAGAGAAAGTGAGGATAATCTAATTGTGGGTTAACTAGCAGGTTAGAATGGGCGCTTTAGCTTTGGGGGGCCGCCAGTCTATAAGAAGAAAAGCTCTGGATTCAAAACTGAAGTATTCAGCTAGGGAGCATGTTGTAATTCTTCCTAATTATTCAAAATTTAAAAGAAATCATATAATTGTATCTTTGTTCACAAAAGAAGATCACAACAATGAACACGAATTAATACCAAACTTCCAAATCAAAATAAATCTTTAAAAATATATGATAAATTGAAAAAAATAATTAAAATAATAAAATTAACATATTCTTATTGAAAGCGTAATATATATAAACAAGATGAAAAGGCTAAAAAATGTTATATATAAATATAATGTTTATATATATATATATATATATATATATATATATACTACACACAATGCACCACTGACACGTATATATAAATAGCCGAGAAAAAATAAACAGAACTCGTGGTCTGACGATTGCGTCTAGCATGAAACAGACTGTCGCCTCTAAGTGTTGACTTCAATGTTTACTTTTATATTTACACACGCTCTATCGCTGATGTTGAGCACTTTATCCCATAAATATAGCACACCTTAAGACTATATTTCTTCATATATATATATATATATATATATATATATATATATATGTGTGTGTGTGTATAAAGATTGTATTTATATATAACATTTTTTATCATTTTACTTAAAAGTTAACAAAACCCTTACGTTAAAATTGAAAACAATAAAAAGCTAGAACCTGTAAATCTTTAAATGAACCTTACTTCTTATGCTTTTTTTATTAAACCAAAGAAGTGAATTAACTCTTAATTGTCAACACAGTTTATCTTTTACCTTAGAGATATAGTTAAATTTTAAAAATTAGCTAGTACCATTTCTTATAGCCATAATTTATAAGTAAATAACGGTTCATCCTCTACGAGTAATTATCTTATTTTGTTTATTCGGATTTTCGGATTTAGTATTGCTGTCCAGTTAGTATTTTTGATTTACAGATGTTCCAAATTTTAAATTTTAAGAAGCTTCCTAAATCTGACATTTTAAAAAAAAATTCTGTCGAAATTAACTTTATGCCTGATTATCTTCTTACCCCTCCGCGTCCTTTGAAAAATTGAATATGTCGTCATATTTGTCTACAATCACGATTCATTTGTTGCTTACATGTTTTCCGTAATTGTCAATGATGACCTAAGTTCCGGTTTGTTATGTCATGAAAAATAACTCCCCCACCTTCACCCTCTGAGCTTAATTTTCTATTTAGCGTAGATCTGACACTTAATTGGTTGATCAAGACAAACCCACAAGTCTATTTTTAATTCCGATCTTGTGTTTTCTCACCTCCCCACTTTATCTTTCGAAAAACAGGTAAAAATTTTGCTTTTGAAATACGAAATCTATTGTATAGCGATTTCAACATGTTTATGTTTTAATCTCTTATAATAAAAATTATATATATTTTAAGACATTTTTTATGTTTATACGCTATTTTTATAGATACAAATGTTTAAGTAAATGCTCTGTTTATAATAAACAGTATTAACGACATTTACCGGCCTGAATATCCGAGGAATTTTCATCGAAAATATATATCCTCCGACAGGAATCGAACCTGTATCCTATACGGAACCGTCATATAGCCTGACGTGCTTTTACTGATTGAGCCACAGAGGTCGATTTTACTGCTTTTAAACTAAAATTCTCCATGATTTTCTCACGTACATTCATATCTGCTCGATGCGTATCCAAATGTAAACAAATGACGTCACACATAATGAAATGGACAAAGTCCGACAATTATTTTAAGACATTTTTTTTATGTTTATACGTTCTTTTATATATATATATATATATATATATATATATATATATATATATATATATATATATATATATTATTGATTTATTGTTTTGAAATGGAAGTGTAGTCTGGGGTTAGTTTTTCATTATCAAGTGTTCTCCGCTTTGATAAAAGTAGGGATGGTTGTTATACGTTAAGTTTAAGGAGTCGTCTATGGTTGGGTTGTTTTATGTTTTTTTTTTTGTTTAGCTACGATGGCTAATTTTATCAGGCTCCGTTGTTTTTTTTTTATTACTGTCTGCTAAAACTCTGATTGATGTTGTAGTTACAGACCTTTTTGTTGTTTATTTATTTGTTTTTTTTATGGTTTCTTAAAGGAGCGTTAAGATTATGGTTGGGTTGTATTTTTAAACATATTGTTTTAATTGGATTTGCTAATAGATTTTATATGGTATTTTAATTTATATATGTTATTGTGGAAATTATTAATATATATATATATATATATATATATATATATATATATATATATATATATATATATATATATATATGTATATTATAAATTAATTGATTTAAAACCATATTTTAAATCAATTAATTTATAATATTAATGCTCTGTAAATTTACATTGAGCACTATTTTGTAAAAATAAAAAATATCTAGAAGAACACCGGATTATATATCTTACTGTTCTTTCTTTATATATATATATATATATATTCATCCACAGACATACTCGGATATTGATCCCGGTAAATTTTATAAATACTGTTTATTATAAAACAGCATTTACGTAATTTGTATCTATAAAAAGAATGTATAAACATAAAAATGTCTTAAAATAATTGTCGGACTTTGTCCTTTTCATAATATATATATATATATAAGTCTGTTTCGCTGTATCAATCAGAGTGTAAAGTAATATATATATTACTTATAAGCATATGACGCTGACACAAAGGTTTGCAGACGATCACAGAAGTTAAGCGAGTTCGAGACTAGTCAGTACCTAGATGGTAATACCAGGTGTTTTTGGCTTGGATGTGCGGGTGGTGTAATGGATAACGTCTCGTAATTTTAATTCAAAGAGCCGTGTTCCAATTCCTGTTACAGTCGTTATATTCATTTACGAGCAAATGCCCTTTGGGAAAAGCATAAATCAGCTATTCTACCCAGCTTTGATTTAATTAGTAAGACTTGTATCAGTAAGTCATATTATCTCGAACAATCTGAAAGTATTTTCTGTCTTTAAATAACCTGCAAAGTATTAATAAGAAATGTAGAAAATGAATCAATCGAATACTGATTAGCTATACAGAAATGTCTTTTAGATTTATTTACATTCTCTGGAATATAAATGTTTAAAAACTACCGTGGCCATAAAGTGAGGAATCAGTTTATGCATTGATTGTAATATAGAATTGACCCTCCACTTTATATACAGATTATAAGTTCTTGTTTATCAAATTCTGATTAGGTATGAATCCACATCTTACCTGGCTTTAAATAACCTACAAGGGGTTGATAAGCCGTAGAAAACGAATCAATCAAATACTGATCTATTATGTAAGCTACCTACCTTATATGCCCACGAGGCCCACGCATAGAATACTTTGTTAAAGGAAGGGGCATTTTCTTTAATATGATCTTCTACATTTAGAACCACTTCCCCATAATTACCTTATCTACCTTGTCAGTAAAAAAATTTTTTTTAATTTCCACTGTCGCACTTGATATTATATAAGACAAATATCTACGTCGCTAATGCAATTCTTTAGCTGAAATATGAAGATAAAATCTTTTCTGTTAGGATGCAGCACCTCTATTGCATAAAAAAATACCTTCTCTCTTTCTCTCGAAAAACCTGGAAGGTTAAGAATATTCTTTTCAAATATTCTACTGGATGCATTATGATGCACTATAGTGCAGTATGCTGAACATCTCTGGAAACCACCAACTACGCTGCATTTTATCGAAGACTAAAATCAATATTGGAACATGGAATTTAGTCGAGGCAAGCACAGTTATCTGGTTGGCTCATAAATAATTTCCGTTTTTGGGAACAAGTTGCAAAGATGAATGTATCAGTTGAACTACTATTCATAATCGGCAGTTAAGAGGAAAACTGGTTTATGGTAGCACACCTTGCAGCAATACCAGAGCGTATGAAGAAAGAATAACACACAACAGGATAATGTTGGATCTAGGTTCGTCTGTTACGTCGAAAGCGCATTTTATCTTCACAGCATGACAGATACTACTCTCCAGGAGGGTGCACATTTTGGAATGTCTTCGTCAATCTCCAAAAATCTTCGTAACGTCCGAATTTACAAATAAACGACCCTCTAATTTCGCATTTAATATAATGTCTCCTCGGTATGACGATAAACTAAATCCGGCAGCAAGGCCTCTGAACAGGGTTTTTTGAGGAGCGTGGAACCACCCCTTAATTAGTGTTGTTCCCAGGTTAGTCCTGACCTGTGGTGGTAGCACCTGTCAGGGTTCCAACTATGGGTAAATACAGTTAATTCCCAAACTGGGCTCAAAACACTATGAAAATAGAAAAATATATTTTCTTAGTAAAAATAACGGAAATACATTTTCATCGTAATATAATTACTAGCAAGACATTTTCGGAAAGTGCTAATGTTCCGAAGAAAATTAAATTTCGGTATTAAATGAGCCATAAGAAGTTGATATGCTTCTAAACAAAAAATAATAATAACAGCAATAGTCTCCTGGAACGGTGGAGTAATGGATAGCGGCTCAGATTAAGGAATCGGAGAGCCGAGTTCGAATTCCAGTCGAATGCATTTCATTCACTTACGTTTGAATAATATTCTTGGGAAAGACCAGGTTCTATAACTGGTCTACCGCAGAAAGAAATGGTAACCTACGGGGAAAATCGTCTGTCATGTATCGAAAGATACATGATAGCCTAAGTGTATATAACGCATGACACATAAGTGATTGACTTCTGCAACGAGGTCTCGAACAGACGACTAATCTTGTGTTTACGAAGAGAAGTTTAAATTCAAATTTCAAAGGGTATTTAAACGAGAGTACTGAAGTCTTACGTAATATCAATCCTCCTGTATAGCAGTGAATGCTGGACAATCTTCTCACAGATAAAGAGGAGTCCTGAGGCAGAATGTTGGTTCAACAGGAGGATGCTGAGGATACTATCGAACGAACATGTAAACAATGACGAGAAAATGGAAACAAAAAGGAAACTTGTAGTACTTAACATCAGGAAGAAATACTTGAAATTTCTAGGACACATAATGAGGAAAGAGGACTTGGAAAATCTGATACTCACAGGACAGATAGAAGACAAGATGGTCAGAGGAAATCAACACATAACTTAGTGAGCTTGAGTAAAGGGATGACGGAACAAGTTTTAGGAGAAATAACAAAAAAGAGAAAATTTATTAAGTGCTATAAATGACAGGAAAATGTGGAGAACCATGATCGCCTACGTCCTGAAGGGACATGGCACATTGAAGAAGAATATCATAGTCCTATCATATTATCTACTTCTTTCTTAATGGTAAGTCTGATAAGTTTGATAATATTGGCATATTATCTTAAAATGATATTCAATCGATTGTTAACTGGGCTAAAAAAATACCCCGTTTTTAATCTTTCTTAATCGAAACTGGCTTCTTTTGACTCTCTTATAGAAACTTCTTTTTTGCCTTCCATCAGCAAGGCTGATGCTAACCTCTATGGGAGAATAACTCACTTCGCTTCTTGGTTCCATGTTTTCCAGGAAATGGAGTGGGTATACTGAATTAATTACTACCCCTTCTGCTAGAGAAGTTAGTTAACTGTGTCGTGCCAGACAATTATTCTCGCTAGAATCAATCTTAAATATTTATAAACATATCATTCGCCAGTGTATTAAATATTAAAGTCACATGTGGTCTTGTGTTCCTACTATATGTCTCATGATTCTTGACGACATTCAAAGAAAGGTTTGTAATGTTATCGATCCTGAGCAGGCATTTTGAATTTAGGCATTTTCTTGCAGCAGTGACGTCGTTTTCCACTGTCTTTTTTATAAATATTTTCATGGCAATTGTTCAGATGACTTCTCCTCCTTGTCACCTCGACTGCATTAATTTAAACGTACTACTAGATTGGTTGTTAGGTCTCATCGTTTTTATGCTGAAATATGGGTTATTTAATGCCGAAAAATGTATTGTTGGTCATTTTCCTAAAAATATGAATTGTTGATTGGTTGATTTTGTTTAGCGGCATATCAACACCTCTATGGGTTATTTAATGCCGAAATCTAAATATTTTGAACACAATTATATGGCTTCAACTAAATATATTTTGAACGCAATTGTATGCCTTCAACTACAGATAAAATGTATTGTTGGTCATTTTACTATAAATATGTATTGTTGGTTGGTTGATTTTTTTAACGGCATATCAACACCTCTATGGGTTATTTAATGCCGAAATCTAAATATTTTGAACACAATTTTATGGCTT
Source organism: Acanthosepion lycidas (assembly GCA_963932145.1). NCBI lineage: Eukaryota > Metazoa > Mollusca > Cephalopoda > Sepiida > Sepiidae > Acanthosepion > Acanthosepion lycidas. Next base: position 5,572,650 of record OZ010603.1, read on the forward strand.
CTCCTACAGAGAAAATTTACTATTGATCATTTTGCTATAAAAATGTATTGTTGATAATTTTTACTAGAAATATGTATCGTTGGTAATTTATTTATATAAAAATGTATTACTTGCATGTTTGCTATAGAAATGTATTTTTATACTTTCAGAGTGTTTGGCGGGGTGGACACTATTGGACTATAGTTGGAGAGCTAAAAGGTGCTAAAATCCCGGGTTATCGTTGACCTAGGAACAACAGCAATTCAGAGGGGGTTCCACGCTCCACGAACCTCCAATGTCCTGACCAGAGGCCTTACTGCCGGATATAGTTTATCGTCATACCCATGACTGAGCAGTTAAAACATATTGACAGTCAAAGGTTGGGCAAGGTCACGATATACATCTATTCAATGTAACCCAAATTCTATTCAACATTTCACTTTAGATCCCAGCTGTTTGCTTTCGAGTTATGATCGACAAAAGGTTAATAGAGTTTGAATCAGCGTCGACAGACTGACATCGGAACATTTCGCTTTGATTATCGTGTGAGGAAATCGTGACAGATTGGAGTAAGGTGATAAATAAATATGTCTAACATTTACGAGATGGCAATGTATGTAAACTATTTTTCAGCACGTAGAGGAAACTCCTAACTGGTTTAATGTCCCTTTAATATATAGATCTATATTATAAATTTCGGCATCGATGTTTGTGGTCGATGTTTCCATTTTAAGTATAGATGATTTTGGTTTGCAGCCTCTCTCCTGTCGTCGTAGTACCGGCCGCTTTCCACGGCATGCAGCAATAAACGACATCATCAGAAGAGGTTTGGATGCAGCTGGGTTTCCTTCCCAAATCGAACCCGTAGGCCTTGACCGTGGTTATGGAAAGCGGCCGGATGGCATTACCATTTTCCCTTTTAAAATGGGGAAGTCGTTGATTTGGGATGCGACCTGTACGGATTTTTTTTCGGCAGGTAATTTGATCAGGTCCGCAGTTGAGCTGGGGTCCATCGCCCAGGACGCAGATATAAAAAATTAGTTAAATATTCTTCTCTTGCTGATAGATTTTTTTTACTCCTGTGGCAGTGGAGACTTCTGGGGTTATTGGACCTCGTTCGATGGCGTTCCTTCGTAGGATTGGCGCGGTTGCGTCTCGATTAAGGGCCGGGCCTCGTGAAACGGAGTGGCTCTTACAGCGTGTCTCACTGGCGATGGTTCGAGGTAATGCTTTCTCCATCATTGTGGCTGGCAAAGGATAGCAAAAACGAAAAAAAATGTTTATAGTTACTTTGTTCAAATTATTTTTCAATAAATGAATTTGAAGTATCTTCAGTTACATGATTGATATTTAGTTTTTTTCCTCTTTGATTGAAGTTAAGAATCAATTTTGGTGAATCCTGGACGACGGATTTTATTAAAGGGCTGAAATGTGGTTTAAGTTAGCCAATGACTGAAGAGTTAGTGGGAAGAGTGATATGATCGATGTATACTGAATATGACTAACGAAATATCCAATTAATCATCTTCAGGAGAACATGTGAACATGAAAGCATAATTGTCCCTCGTGTGGTCATATGAATTATTTAGATAAAGGAGAGGCGACTTCGAATTGCAAGATTATCAACGGGATTTGAACCGTCAATTTGTGCCGATACTAATACCCTGATTTCCTAAGTTAAATTAGGATTGGAACAGGTTTTTGCTGGGGAACTCCGGAAACATGGCAAAATTGAGAAAGTATTATGTAGTGGTTTCACAGATGAGGCTTGTATTTGTACTAAGTCGGTCCTAAAATAGGTTCGACGTACAAAACGTTAGAACCTTGATATAATAGGTAATGACGCAGAGTAAATCTAGTTGCAGTCGCTGATACTTTAGTATCCGACTAACGGTCGTACAGCATCGACTGACTGACCAACTCACTGAGCGCCTCCCACGTTACTCTTACTACTCCTACTTATTATAGGTGGGAGAGTCTATTAACAATAGAATAGGGGTGTTCAGCTATAACAGAAAGTATGGATTTTACTTTCACTTTTACTTTCACTATAGAAACCAGATTTTAATTTCAACTCAGTTTTTATTGTTACTTATTTACATATTTATTTCTTTGAAGGATTTCGTATCCAACCCTGTTTCGGTGGTTGATCTTTGAGGTAAGACTGGATCGTATAAATATCCCTCGTGCGATAATATGAATGATTTAGGGAGAGGCGACTTAGAGTTTCAAGTTTGTCAAGGAAATCTGAAGCATCAATTTGTGTCGATTCAAATACTCTGATTTCGTCCTATCAAATTAGAATCGAAATAGGTTTTTGCTGGAGAAATCCGGAAACTTATGGCAAGACCGAGCAAGCATGGACACCTGATAATATGATTATTTAGAATAAATAGTTGAGTAATCCTAAAGATCCGTACCTATCTATAATCCAGGTGAGATAATACAAGAAATATAAATAAAATATTCAGTTCAACATGCGAGCCACGAAATCGTCGGTGGATCACGCTGAAATATTACACATGCAGTCATTTCTCTGGGCAATAAGAGTCAGTTAACGGCTCCCATCTCCTCTCCAAGCATAACAGGTTGTAATAGATAATATGGTAGGAAGAGTAAAGATTTCTGTCTGAGCTGATCTATTCTTGAGAGAAACAAAGTGCCGGAAAATTATTTTATTCGAAAAAATGAATCCGAGGATATGAATTACGAAATGGAGACATGAGTATGAAATATCAAAAAGATATTCAACACATGACCCATGAGATTGTTGGTGTACCATGTTAGATAATTGCCTTTCGTAGCATTTCTCTGCACAGTAAGAATCAGTCAGTGAACATTCATCTCTTATTGAATGAAAATTAAGTTAACGGCGCCCATCTCCTCTTCAAGCATATTGTAACAGATTTAAATAGGTTATATGGTAAATGCAGTAAAGATTTTTCCCGAAGTTGACCAAGAAAGAAAGAGTGCCCGAAAGATAGTTTGGATGAAATATTTTATCCCATACCTTTTGTATCCAACACTTTTTAGGCAGTTAAATTATATCGCTTTGTGTCGTTTCAAATAGCCAGACTGTAATAGCATAGATTGGGATCGGAACACATTTTTACTGAGGAAATCAGGAAACATAGAGCAGAATTCAAAAATCGAGACATTGCTGTGAAAATCCAGAAAGAAAAGACATGGCAGGATTAATCCAGTATTAACCAGTAGGAGTGACAGAGGATACCGAGAGAAAGTGGTCTGGTTGACCTCAGAGATAAGATTGTATAGCTTTTCGTCATTTATTTTGACGTCTGGCCTTAGATGAGACAGTTTTAATTAAAAGACATAATCCTTGGAATTTTGGGAATTGATAAAAGAATTTTTAGCGCTAGTTGCTCATTGTGCTTTGGACCCAAGATCGATTATCTAGGGTAAGTGTGATAAACATTTAGCCCCAGCTATAGAATAAATAGTAAGATTTGTATCAGTAAAACTATTATTATTTAAAATAAAATAAAAATGTGTACAAAATATTTAGATTTCGTCATAAAATCAACCAACCAACCAATCAACAATAGTTAAAGCCATAAAATTGCGTTCCATATATTTAGATTTCGGCATTAAATAACCCATAGAGGTGTTGATATGCCGCTAAAGAAAATCAACCAACCAACAATACATATTTATAGTAAAATGACCAACAATACATTTTATCTGTAGTTGAAGGCATTCAATTGCGTTCAAAATATATTTATTTGAAGTCATAAAATTGTGTTCAAAATACTTAGATTTCGGCATTAAATAACCCATAGAGGTGTTGATATGCCGCTAAACAAAATCAACCAACCAACAATATATATTTATAGTAAAATGACCATCTGTACAATCGCGTTCAATATATATTTAGTTGAAGCCATAGAATTATGTTTTAAATAACCCATATAGGTGTTGATAGGCCGCTAAACAAAATCAAACCCCCAACCATTTACCCCCGCATCCACTCGGAAGATATATGACACAATGCCAGATTTCAAGTGGGAATACCATGGGATTAGGGGTAAAAATTGTCCAGTTTTCCTTGTACTCTTCTTCTGAGACACCTCAGACACCTCAGACACCAGGCTGCCTAGGGTTAGGAATGTCGCTTCTGAAATAGGATAGAGTCTGTTTGTACTTTCGGTCCCCAAAAGAGGGCCGACATATTTCCTTTTCTCTTCTCTTTATCTCTCTTTTGAGGCGAGCAATTTGATATAAAAAGAAACAATAAATATCTACGCCATTTTACATTAAGAATTCTTGAACTGACAGAACCGTTCGTTTCTCTTATACGAAAGCACACAGGCAGCAATAAAAAGGAGAGAAGAAAACTGTTAAACCCCAACGCCAACATCAAGAATCAGCCTCTCCCCCGCTAAATAGGCAAAGAATGACGTCTTCTCTACCTCTAATCCCTTGCTCTAATTTCATCTTTACATATATCCCTGAAATGATCTATTTATCTGGCCTGTGGATGTATACAAGTACCTCTTCATCGTGAGAAAATATTGGATTGACCTTAAGGATCAAACTTTCTATAGTTTTTTTTTTCTTTTCGTTTAACGGCTCGCCTTAGACGAGGCAGTGATTTTAAAAGTCATATCGTCTTTAAAATATTCTGGCGAATAGAAAGTTTGGAATTGACAGATAGATTGTTTTGCCACAAGTAATGGTGTCTAAATCACAAGAAAGAGTTTACGGCCATATCACGTTGAAACATAGGTTCCCGTACGATCGCCAAAGTTAAACAACGTCGAGCCTGGTCAGTACTTATATGGGTGACTGCTTTGAAATACTAGTTGATGTAAGCTTGGATGTGCGGCTGATAGATAACGGATCATAATTAGAAATCGGAGAGCCGTGTTCCAATTTCAGTCGGGTTTGTTATATTCATGTATTCTCAAATAACCTTGGGAAATGTATGAATCCATCTATTCTGCCCCCAGCTAGAGGTTAAGTAGTAAAACTTGTATCAGTAAATCATTATTATCTCCCAAATATTCTTAAAATCTAAAAATATTTTGTAAAAATAAATAAACTGCAAAAGGTTCATATAGCCGTAAAAAATCAATCAGTATCATTCGCTATTTGATTTTTAATCAATCGCTGGTAATCTATCGCTTGTAATCTATCGCCATGCGGTGAACACGTTTAATGTTTTCCTCGATGGTGGTAGTTGAAGAATTTCCAGACCTTGGTTCATCTTCAAGACTCTTCCTTCTACTCCTAAATTCAGCTGCCCACATTTGTACTGTTGATAAAGCTGGAGCATAATATAGCAAGCATGTCAGAATGAACGTTCTTATTGAATCTCTTATTTCATTCGTTATGGTAATGCGTATCTAGTTTTTACAAATCTTGTAGCGCTATATTTTTATATACTTCGGGCCGATTCTCCGATTACACTTAATATACTAACCAGCCTCTACTTTTAATCAATGGAGTAGTTTTATATCGTTATACAGTTTATACGACTGTGTGATAAGGTGGTAGGATTAGGACACCAATAGCGTTGAAGGCAGTTGTACAGACGTAAGATATTATATCAAAACCCTACCTCGAGTGGCTTACAGCCATATCAACACCGATTCTCGTACGATCACCGAAATTAACTAACGTCGAGCCTGGTCAGTACCTAGATGGGTGACCGCTTTGGAATGCAAGGTTCTATAAACTTGGGTGTGTGTTTGGTGTTATGGATAATGGCTCCAAATTGAAAATTGGAGAACCGAGCTCTTATTCCACTCGAGTACGTTATATTCACTTACGCGCAAATGCCCCTGGGAAAGCTATGAATCTCGCTATTCCCTCAGTTATGGGTTAATTAATAAGATCTTATAACTAAATACTGATTAACTCAAAAATTAAAATACCCCTGGGAAAGCTATGAATCTCGCTATTCCCTCAGTTATGGGTTAATTAATAAGATCTTATAACTAAATACTGATTAACTCAAAAATCAAAATAAAAGTGCGCTCAAAAAATATTTAGATTTCAGCAATAAATGCCCCATTGATGTGTTGATATGCGGCTAAACAGAAACAACCAACCAATTCTACCTC
>OZ010603.1:5581214-5683714 GCA_963932145.1 Acanthosepion lycidas
CTGGGCTTCGGCCCACATATTTTATTTTTTATGTTTTAGTCCAGTTTGACATAGTCTTACCGGACGACTGCTTTTTTATTTTTTGTTTGAAAATATTTAGTACAGTTTAAGAAAAGAGAAAAGAAAAGCTTTGTTTTTATTTACTCTTTATTTTTACCCTCCTTATTTAACGACTTCGGTCGTATTCTTTTTGTTTGGTTTAACTTGATTGTATTTTCTTTTGTGTTAAAATTATTTTCGTTAGCGGCTTCGGCCGCAAACCTTTATTGGTTTGACGAGTTGCAAACCAGTCTTTTTTTTTCTTTTCTTTTTTGTACATTTTTGAATTTTTGACAAGAAAAAAAGAGGAGTTTCTGTTTTTTCTTTTATTTCCGGCAGCCTTTGGGCGCCATTTTTATTTTATTCTTTTTTTTTTAAAAGTATTACCTGTCTATTTATTTATTTCATTTGATCTAGTTTGTCTTTTATTTTATTTTTTGCTTTGCTTTTGTAATTTTTAATTTCCTGGGTTAACCAGGCTTTCTTTTATTTGTTTAATTTTTTTTGTGTTGCCTTTTCCCAACTCCTTTCCTCATTTTTTTTTTTTGATAATTTTTGATAGAGATCCGCAGGTGGAAGTCTCCACACGTTTTCATTATGGCCGACGAAGCCAGTCGGTCTAATGTTAAAAAAGACCTTTTCGGGACGGCGGCTAAAGCCGACCCGCCAGATAAATCAACAAAAAAGCGGGCTGAAATTTGAAAGAAGGTGCTAGTAGTGCCAAAAAAGGTGAAACTAGCAAGTTTGAGGAGGTGCCGAAGGAGGCACAATCCAAGACTGCTGAGGAATTGCCCTCCTGCTGGAAGTCCCCCCCAAGTTGTATTTTGAACATGGCGGATTTCTTGGATAAGGCGAAAGGTTACGCCCATCTTGTAAATAAAGATGGGCTCGTCAAAGATGTCCAAGAACTCGATGTGTTCGCAAAGAGAATGGTGTCCGTTTTCGTGGTGGACAAAAAGACTCGTAAAATTTGTCGCTCCTCGAAAGACATAGTGATTAAATCACTTTTGTCCCTGGGGATAAAACCCCAAAGAATAATTAAGGGTATTGGGTTCTTCATGTGGGACATTCTGTTACCCACACCAGAAGATTGCTTGGCTATGGCCAAAAAAGAATTGATAACGAAGGATTTAATTCTAAGAACAGAATACGAAGGCCGCAGGAGGACCAGGGTAGCCGGTTTTTGAGGTTCCTCCTCAAATTTCGGGAGAGCACCTGGCTGCATTTTTTATGCAGTTCGGACAAATTTTAGGGGTTCTCTCCGACAATATGAACAGGGGATGGAGTTTTGACATCATGCTCGATCAGAAGGCCTTCAAGTCCGTCCCCAACTGTTTGGTGTTTGGCGACCGGAAATGATGTCAAAAGTCCATCCCCCTGTTCATAGTGACCGGTAGGAAACCAACTTGCTGGAGGTGTGGAGAGACTGGTCACCTTTCCTCCTCCTGCACAGGGAAGAAGGCCCCTGGAGTTCCGGTCGCAGGCGACCAAAATCTCCCCTTGGCCGAGAAGGTAAAATCTGCGGCGCTTGTAGTGGGCCTAGCTGCGAGGCGGACCTGTGTGGAAAATCTCTCGGTTGGGTCCGTACCCACATTACCCCCTGAACCGATGCTTTCCACAAGTGTGGATAAGAAGAACGATGAGGGGGAATGGCGTCTCGTAGTTAGGGGCAAGGGGAAGACCCAAACAGCGGTTCCTCAGTCCCATCATGACCCCAGGGACAATGTCACCTACAGCCCCATTCCCTCTACAAGCTCGGAGGGCGACGCCTCGGCGTCTTATGAAGTTAACGCATCAAATGCGCAAAAGATAAATGAACGCAGCTGGAGAAAAATCTTAGGCCTGAAAAAGTTGAAGGACAAATTGGATGAATCACGGGCTAAAAAGCAAAAATCGCTGGGGGCACCGGGCACCCTATCCTCTGCCGCGTCTTCCCCTTCTGCATCAAAAAACTTTTACTAAACCACCTCCGCCCAAATCTGTATCAAACTCATCGGCAAAATCAATTCATTCGTCTAAACCTTCACCGGTGAGGACGCCGTCCGGATGGACCCCTTCAACCACTCCTAATGTCACACCCATGGCTACACCCATTCAATCACCACAAAAGAAAAGGGTCAGAAGCCCGGACTCGCAAATACTTACCGACAAGAAAAAAAAAAGATCAAACCACCTTATCTCCCAGGGGAAGACGTCTGCCGCGTATCCCGGGACCAGGCGGAAAGGGTGTTCGGGCAGACGCGAAACCCAAAGGATCTGAAAGTTCTGTGGAACTTTAAGCAAATAAATGGTGTAGATATCGAAAAACCGGATAATTTTCCTTCTGCTGAAAGAATCCTGACGGTGATTAGAACTGGCCCGGGTACGCGGGAGATTTGGGGCATGACAGAAGAGGCCCAGTCGTCGCTCAAAATGGTGCCTCCAGCTGCCTATATTCTCGACCCTGAAACAGATGAATCTAATCAAAAACTTAAAGGGAGGGTCCCCGTTTTCGTTCACCCATCCCTTTATAGGGCTCTAAAATTAACACCCCTCGGACATCGGCGGCTTGTCTCAAGATGATACTGTCGAAAATGAGATGGCGTCCGATTCTGTGGGACGAGCTTTCGGTGTCCTCACCCCAGCCATGTTCTATCCTGAAGGACAACCCTAATTCGATTTGACAATGTCACTCTGGTTAGCTAGTTTAAATGTCCGGGGCCTGAGGTCCGAGTCTCGCAGGGCAAGGCTCTCTCGTGACCTTCAGGGCCTCGGGGTGAATGTATGTTGTATACAAGAGACCCGGTTTTCTTCTCATGATCGTGAGGACATACTGTCTAAGGGGTTCGCCCTTTATTCAGCCTGTTTTGATGGTCGTTCGAGGGGTGTCTCTTGGCTAGTGAGCAAGTCTTTGAAGGCTGCTTGTACCCTTGTCTTCGCGGATCCGGCGGGCAGACTTTGCGTGCTGGATGTTACCATAAAGGATAAGGTTCTACGTCTCATTGGGGTTTATGCGCCCAATACCCATTCCGAGCGGCCTGCTTTGTTTCGGCAGATCGCGCCGTTCTTGACGACGTCTCGTCGGGTAGTTTTAGCGGGGGATTGGAATGCCGTCCTTGACGCCGATATAGATCGTATAGGACAAAAACAAGGTACTAACAACCCGGATGTGAAACCATTTCGGGACTTTATCGATGAGTTTGATCTTGTCGATAAGTTCCGGAATGAACACCCTCGGGAGGTAGCATGGTAGATAGTGGCAACTCGGCTCCTGGGACGCTTGCGAGCTACCTGGACCGAGTCTTAGTTAGGAGAGTCCATGTAGGGCTCTTAGGGTGTCCAAGTTTCCATTACATAGTTTATACGGATCATAGGCTTGTCCGGGTCCGTGTAAACTTAGATAAGCCTAAGGTTAGGTTGGCTGGTTACTGGAAATTGAACTGTTCACTATTTAGTGAGCAGAATTTCCGGGACCAGCTTTTACTAATGATACAAAGGGAATTGACGGGTGCGGTTGTGGGAAATGCCTGGTGGGGAAATTTAAAATCTAAAATTCGAACGTTTGCTGCCGATTTTAGTCGTCGACTCAATCTAGATAGATTAGCGGCGCAAACGCTTTTAGAAAATAAAGTTGATCGGGCTGTGAAATCCCGTGTTAGTGGGGATATAGCTTTAGCTAAGGCAGAGTTGTCCTCCTTGCTTATCAAGAAGGATCAAGCTCTGGTAGTTAGGGCTAGGTTAAAAAGAATGTCTTCTGAGGCAACGAATATGGCCGCAGAACTGCGTGCAGAGGAGAATCGAAACGCATCTAGGCGACATATATCGTGCGTCACATTGCCGGGTAAGCGAACCGTGACTGCAAACGCGGGCATATGTGAGGTCTTTCGGGATTACTTTCAGGATCTTTTCACCAGGGTGCCCGGTCTGAGCACTGCTCAGTTCGACGCCTATTTAACTGACTTTCCCTGCCTCAAGGCAGCTGAAGTGGCTAGGTGCGAGGGCCCCATTACAGAGTCTGAAATATGGGAAGCGCTGAAGCAGGTTGGCCTGGATAAGTTTCCAGGATTAGATGGTCTTCCCTACGAAGTTTACTTGAGGTTGTCGCACGTTTTTGTTCCTTTGCTGGAACTGATTTACAACCACTGGATGAAGCAGGGGTCTTTACCTCAACCTTTCACCAGGGGTGTGATCAAGTTGCTGCGTAAGGACAAGAACGGTGGGGATGGGTTAGGGAACTTTCGCCCTTTAACGATGTTAAATACTGAGTTAAAGATTTTGGCGAAGATCTTAGCCAACCGTTTGCAGCTTGTCCTGTCTAGTCTGATTGGCCCTGAACAGACTTGTGCTGTGAAGGGTAGGACTATTCAGGATAACCTTCATATGGTACGCTTGATCTTAGAACAAGTCGACAGTGAAGCCGCGCTGATTAATTTAGATCAGTCCAAGGCCTTCGATAGGGTTGACCATCGATTTCTGGAGGCTGTCCTTTCGGCGGCTGGTTTCGGAGCCGACTTTCGCTCCTGGATCCGACTTTTGTATGCGACCCCCGGTGCGCTGGTGGAAGTGAATGGGGTAAGATCGAAGCCTTTCGTATTGTCTCGCTCCATTCGTCAAGGTTGTCCGCTCTCGCCTCTGCTTTACGTTCTTGCGTTGGAACCATTCCTTCGCAAGTTAAAGGCGAATCCGGTCCTGCACGGAATTTCCCTGCCTGGGGCTTCCACCTCAGCCAGGTATTCTGCCTATGCTGACGACGTTTCGGTTCTTGTGTCGAGCAGAGCCGAGATTAACGAAGTCAGCAAAGAGATCAGTAGGTATGAGATGGTGACAGGGGCCAAGATCAACCGCGATAAGTCTGTGGGCTTGCGGTTGGGTGCGTGGAAGGGAGTTTCTCTTCCCGAACCTTTCCTCTGGACGGATGGACCGATCAAGATTCTCGGCGTCTGGTTCGGTCCTGATCTCCAGTTGGAAATGAATTGGTCGGAGGTACAAGGGAAGACCGAGATCGCGGTTAATCTGTAGTCTTGGAGGAGACTTTCCCTGAAGGGAAGGGCGGAGGTATGTGTTTTACACATATATCCGATTCTCCTGTACCGACTCTCTGTGCTTCCACTCCCGTATGCCAGACTAATGTCATTAGTACGGACCTTGTTCTCTTTCTTGTGGAGAGACAAGGCCCCTGTGGTATGTTGCAAGATCTGTTTCCTTCATCCCTCTGAGGGCAGTCTGGGTATGCCTAGCATTGAGATTCGTCAATATATGCTCCGCATTACCTTTCTAGACCGAATGTGTCGCGGATTGGATGAGGTGGGCACCTTTTGGAAAGAAGACGTCCGAAAACATTTCCCATCCCTGAGAAGTGTGCACTCGTGCGAGGAGGAGGAGGCCGGCCGTACACCTCGTGCCGAGTGCTCCTTCTACCGCGAATGTCGTCGTGCTTTGAAGCTCCTCCTACGGACGACGGATGGCCTCTCCGACGCCCAGGCGTTGTCTCGTAAGGCATTGTATCGATTGTTAGTTAGGGGGTCCGTTCAAGATGATCTGATCGACGAGCTCGGTCTTACGAAGCAGGAGGCTCGCTCGATATGGCCATGGGCGCCTGGGTTGAAATGTCTCAATAATGATGAGGCATCACTCACCTGGCTGATGATTCGTGGGGCCCTCTGGGTCGGCAAGAGACTTTGTTCAGCAGGCTTGGGGAAATATCCAAACTGTCGTCGCTGTACTGGGGAAGTCGAGACCATTGGTCACGCCTTTTTTCAGTGCAAGACGGTAGTGCCGTTGTGCAAGTTTGTTGAAGGCCTCATGGTTCGCATGCTGCAGGGAAAGTTTTTTGTCCTGGAAGCCAGTTCTGTTTGTAGCAATGTGGTTCCGCAATTGACGAAGGCTGAACACTATGTGGTTTGTTGCTTACTAGGGATTATGAGAGTCGTGATTTGGATGACGCGTCAGAAAGAATTCCATGAGGGCGAGAAGTTCACCTCTTCCCAACTGATCTTGTTCTTTAAGCATCAGCTTAAAGTCAAGATTAGGACGGAAAGGCGGCCGCTCACCTCATCCGAATTTGGCAAAAGGTGGGTGAATCTTGCGCGAATGTGTAGAGTAAAAGGGGATGACCTAGAGTGGCATCTGGATGTCGGTTAGGCACAGAATTTTGTCCTAACAGGGTTGAACAGAGGCAACCCACCGAGATATTAGGTTAGACTAGGCTTTCTATTTTGATTCTTTAGTTTTTCCTTTTTCTGGTTAACTTAGCTAGGGTATGCATGCGCATTGGTCCCTTTTATTTCTGTCCCTATTTTTCTTTTGTTTAATTCTCCATCCCCTCCCTCGTTAGGTGGTCAGTGATATCAGTTCTCTGGTGGATGCGGGGCGCCTTTCGTTTCGTGTGTGTGATTTTTCATATTTGTTGTTGTGTATGAATGTGTGTGTGTCTGTGTGAATGCTTGGAGGAATGAATGTTTTTTTTTTTTGTTTTTTTCTTATTTTTCTTAGTCCCGCATTGATTTTGTCTAGTTAACTGATGTTTCTGCCACATTTATGGTTTGTGGTTTTTTTTTTTATTACTAACACAGTTTTGTTTAGTTTTATTGTAAATATTTAAAGTCATATTGTATATATTCATTTGGGGATCTTTTTAAAAATTGTTATTTTATGACCCTCCCCCCACGAACAATATTTGTACATAAGGGGACTAGTTAGGTTTTCATAGAGAATTTGAGGTTTTATGGTGGACGCAGTAAGAAAGGTAGGAGTGAATGTGTTGTTTTGGTGATAGGATTATTGTTGGTATGTTTGGATCCGTGTCTGAGACTAGCTAAGTTTAGATTTAAGACAGAAGAAGACCGTCCTTCCCCAACCCTCTTTTAGGCCTTGTGCCACATTTTATACATTTTGTATAAATAAATATTGCTCAGTGGGTCGGTCTGAGTTCAGTCTGAAGTCGGACGACCGGCTGACCGGTTGAACTCTCTGCCTCTGGGTGGGGAGGAACCCGAACGAGGCTACGCCGACGGGCGGAGTCTCTTTCGGGGAGGTAAACCGACCCTGAACCCGTTTATACGGGTTTTAAAAGGGCATATTTTTGGCCGAACCCAAGGGCTCGGAGAACCCACGTTAAACCGGCCTTGTGCCACATGATATCCTCGTGGGGTGGGGTGACTGAATATCGCTCAGTGGGTCAGTCAGTCGATGCCGGACGACTGTTAGTCGGATACTAAAACATCAGCGACCACAACTAGATTACTCTGCGTCATTACCTATTATATCGTTCCTAACGTTTTGTACGTCGAACCTATTTTAGGACCGACTTAGTACAAATACAAGCCTCCACTGTGAAATAACTCCATAACAGTGAGTCTCGTTTTTCTTATTTATGTGAATTCGGCTTTTCTGCTCTCACCAAAATTAAGTGCAAAAAGAGTGGAACTCTTCAATGTATTGACGAAGAAATGAGAGTTTGCCTATCAAATATATGCCCAAACATTGAAGAAATCGCTAAGACTCATCAGGTTGATGTTTCTCCTAAACACAAGAATGAATTATCTTAAGTTATGTTTTATTTTATATTTTTTTATTACATTATTTGATTTCATTACAAAATATTTTTCCGAAATTTGTATATAGCGTGCCTATAGGTGGGATTTCAAGTGCGCCCCGACTTCAAGAAGTTTGAGAAACACTGGTGTAAATAATCATAATACCTCATCTCAGAGATATGGACAGATACTATTAGCATTCTTGGGCTCAGTCACTTATGTGCCATGCATGATACACGCTTAGGCGATCATGTATCTTTCGATACATGACTGACGAAGCAAATTTTTTCCCGCATTAGGTTGCTATTTCTTTCTGCGGTAAACCAGTTGCCATTCAAGGCTATAGAACCCGGTCTGGGGGAGAAGAAGTGGATTTATATCTTCCCCCAGTGTATTAGCTCGTAAGTGAATGTAATGGATTCGACTGGAAAGTCAGTCAGTCAGTTATGTGCCTTGCGTGATACACGCTTAGGTGATCATGTATTTTTTGATACATGACTGTCGATGGAATTTTTTTCCCGCAGTAGGTTGCCATTTCTTTCTGAGGTAGACCACTTGCCATCCAAGGTTATAGAACCAGGTCTGTACTGTTATTGACCCATAGCTGGAGGGAGAAGAGGGTTCATACCTTTCCTGGGCGTATTAGCATAGGGATTTGTCTAGAATTCGAACTCGGCTCTCCGGTTCCCCAATCCGTGCCGCTATCCATTACTCCACCGTTCCTCTTAGGGCTCACGCTTTCCACAGAAAAAAAGTAGCGTGACTATATCAAATCTGCTAAAAAAATGGTTCACTGCGTAATCCATATATAAATCTACCATCCTTTCGTGCATTAAATACTGCTACCGGGTCTAGTTCGGCGCTTCTACTGTCTATCTCGCGATTCTTGATAAACAGGGTCTGCTATGTAATCGATCCTGACCTGGCATCTAGACTTTATAATAAGTCACTTTTTCACCGAGGTTATGTGGTTTCTCTTTCTCTCTTCTTCCAATATGTTCATGTCAACTCTTCCGATGACCATTTTCCCTTTGTGCCTAGACTGCATGAATTGAAGCGTTTTACTAGATTGACAACTAGGTCTCACCATTTTACTGTTGAGCTTCCAAGATCCAACCGTCTCTTCTAGTCTAATATTTTCTTTTCTCGCAATTTTCCCCTGTGGAACTCCCTTTCGATTTCTTGCTTCCCTGCCGCCAACGATCTTCCAAAATTTAAATGCAACGTTAATCATCATCTTCATGTCTCCCTAAAAACTTCCCTCTTTATTGTCCTCTTCTCGTTCTCTTGTACTCACTGAGGGTTTGACCAAAATGTATCGTGACTGGTGCTATAAAAAAAGAAAACTACAACACATATAAATTCCGCATTTAATTTCCTTCGAAGCAGTTCACTTCTGAAGGCATATACTTTATCCATTTCCGTTTCCTTTTCTGGGATAGCGAGAAATCTGCCTCGTCTTATTCTCTTGGATTTTCCCGATGTTTTGAAATCTTGTTCTTTTAATGTGAGATTTGGTTTTTGAAGAGGAAAATGTTGCAAGCGTCGAGATCTGGGGAATATAGTTATCGGATATGAGGAATGTTATTCTTCACTGATGGAACGTATGTGATGTGATGAGACGACCACATTCTACACACTTACCTTCCAAGCGCTACTACAGACTACGAAAATGAGCAAGAACGTTATAACTTAGTGTGTATGCACGACAGAGCTAAAGGCCAAGCGTCTTCATTCTGTGTACTTCAAAACCGTTAGAATACCATCAGTTCCGATACTTTTGGATCACGCTTCTTAACGCCCTTCGTCCTAGTGATATTACTGCCTTACTTGGTGTCATATATATATATATATATATATATATATATATATATATATATATATATATACTTTATTCTTATCGAAATCACAAAATTCTGAGTTGACCTATGATATGTATTGTGAATTTTTGTTACTATTTATTACAGATTCAATAATTATACCACTGTTGGGAACTTTATTGCTATAAATTCTCTCCGCCTTTATATTCGTCCAGTTATATAATTCCCGTCAATCAATATGTTATATTATTTATTATTAGAACTGTCATTTTATCATGTTATATATATATATATATATATATATATATATATATATATATATATATATATATATAGTCATTCACAGACAGATTAGTGACAATAGACGTCCGATTGCTTCAAGCTAGGATTGAAACCCGACTGATTTTCATCTTACCCGTAGGCCATCGTCGCACGGCAGAAAGGAAGCTAATTTTCTCTTTACGAAATACTGAAGCAGTTCGGAGAACTCAATTCATACTTGAAGAGTAATGCTTTAATAGCAGTAGGAGCCGCTGTTTTTAAAAACCCTTTTTCAAGAACTCGATCGGATTTCCGGGCACACACACACACACTCTCTCTCTCACACACACACACACACACACACACTCTCTCTCTCTCTCTCTCTCACACACACACACACACACACAAACACACACACACACACACACACACACACACACATATATATATATATATATATATATATATATATATATATAATATAAATGAAAGATGGTCCACGTGTGTTTCTTATATGTAGATTTAATTTATTACAGAAATACAATACAACGTCTCCCGAAGACAGATTTATTTACTTATTTCTCGTCTAATTGAAAAACGACACATGCGTGTTCGAAAATGCAGACTTTAAAATCTTTCTCTTCGTGCTTCAATTTAGTCAAAAGGCCCAGAAAAATATAATATAATCAATCTTGTTGCCAATATTCTTATAATTTGGTTGTATTTTTATTTCTCAAATTTGATTAAACAAACTACTAAATCTATACACCCACATCTACACACCCATATATATATATATATATATATATATATATATATATATATATATATATATATATATATATTATTTTAATACTCTGGCGGTGTGGAAAATCCCCGGATAATACAATTTGCAAATAAAACAATATATGAACAAACCGATATCAGGGAAAAAATTCATTAAAAAAAAAGGAACGGCTAAAATCATTGTGTTGGTCAAAAATAATCAATCATCAGTGCAATGTGTAGTCAATAGAAAAAAAAAAAAAACACACCAGAGTAAATTAAGTAAAAACGTAAAAATTGCTCAATACACTAATTAGAGCAAAATCTAAAAAAAAAAAAAAACAAAACAAAAAAAAAAACTAGTAAGCCCGAAGGTACATACCAAGGTTTCATGTAACGGATCTTCAGGGTACTACTGGTAGACCAAGTCGTACCCTGAAGATCCGTTAGGTAGAAACTTGGAAGGTAGGTAGGTAGGTAGGTAGGTTCTGGCTAACTTCGTTTTATATATAGGTAGGTTTTATACATAGGTAGGTTTTATACATAGGTGAGTCTGTTCTGGCTCACTAGGTTATATATAAATAATGATATATTACGGAAAATATTACGGATTTCGCCAGTGACTAAAGGGAATCACTGCATTTATTTTTTCTGATTTCAATGGATGAATTTTCTCTTTCCATAAATTCTCTTTATTTAATTACACAATATTGAGTCACTATAGCTTTTTCAAATTCATGAATTAATTTTTCCCTAGCTTTTTTCGCCCATATAGCAGAGTAAAAAGCAAATTTTATTTCACTAAAATATGTAAGTGTGTTCTGATAATTTTTTATATTCATTTATCCATTAATACTCACGAAGTCATAGGCTAGGTTTAGTCATCCTTGTATTAGGATTAGTTTTCATTGTAACGATGGAGTTTCTGGCTCATGTTTCCCCCATGAGGATTATTATGTAGAATTTTTTGTAATCGCTAGCCACGGCAACCGGCTCACTATTTACATTATTCGGACTATTACATCTTCGTCGCCATATTTATTACAACGTTTCGGCCGTTGTACGCTCCGGCCTTCTTCAGATGGTTGGAATGTTGAACTGAACCCTTTATTTGGCTCACTGGGGTAGACTGTTCTAGTTCCACGTGCCATGTTTAATGGATTTCAGTTATCAGTTATATCCTGTTAATTCCCCTCTCCAAGTTCTCCATTGCCTTAACTGAGTATTGAACTCACACTCTTTGGGTCCTGTCACTGGGTCTAACTAACGCCTTTATCCACTGTGCCATGTGTCCTTGAGGACACCCGTGTAGGAATTTCTGGGTATTATAAAACTAATATCTTCAGCAACCATTTTTACCAGTGCACATATTGCAATGTTTGCTGTTATTATACAATATTTTTACTAGAGCTCATATTGCAATTTTTGTTGTTATTATCGCTATTCACCGGCACTCCTTAGTACTGTTTCCCATATTGTATTCATTTCTATGCTTGGTCGGCTCAGAAGAATATAATGGATTGGGAAGAAAATCTCAATGTGCAGCACTCGTGGGAAATACCAGGAAAGCCATAGCAAGCTTTGAGTGAAATTTCGCGTAAAGCCACAAGTCATTGCGAGCGAGGGTTCGAACACATAGCCTTGTCCACCTACTGATCACCCCAAAGGAGGTATAGTCAGTAGAGTTGTAGTATTAAACACTGTTGCCTCTCTTGCTTTTGAAAGAGCAAAAATATTCCTGAGATGTTTGCAGCAGAGATTAGCTAGACGCTATAGCAGTCGCGTACGGAAACAAACAGCCATTATTATTATTATTATTATTATTATTATTATTAATATTAATATTATTATTAACTTGCTGTCATTAATTTAGATAATTTAACTGAATCGCTTTTTTGGCATTTAAAATAATTCAATCAATTAACATCAATCAATGCAGATTTGATGCTGATTTTCACATCAAAGTTTTTCTTTTGTCAGGTCGCGTTTTATAGAAATCATTTCCATTTCATAAACTACAAGGGTGGGCTGAAAAGTTCATAGGCTCACTATGAAGGAGTGATACCAGAGCTGTGAAATTTTGCCTGCATTCATTACAACTCTTCTTATTAATAACTACATTGTTTCTTTCTAGATACAAGGGTGGGCTGAAAAGTTCATAGGCTCACTATGAAGGAATGATGCTAGATCTGTGAAATTTTGCCTGCATTTATTTCAACTCTTCTTATTAATAACTGCATTGTTTCTTTCCAAGTAAACTGATATTTTACCTCTTCAAAGAAGATTGTCCATCTTGTTGGTCTAACAAGTCATCAGCAGTTGATATAACATTAATATCATTATCTCTGTCATAATGGGTTTCAGACAAGTGTTTTTTTCATGTCGGAGGACAGATGATAGTCAAATCAGGAAAAGAGGGAGGGTGATCAACCAGTTTAAAAATACGTTTACACGCAGTGGCTATTGGAACCAATGACTTGTGTACTGGAGCAGTGTTCTGATGAACCCCCTCGCTTTCTTCAGTTTTCCTGGGAGTTTCGCCTTGATATCATTTGGTAACGCCCTCAACAAGTGAGGAGGGGTGTTTCCACTTCATGGATTGTCTATTTGTGTTTGGCTCAAAGTGAGGAACCCAACACCCATTCTGTGTTAGAAATCTTTCAAAGAAACCAGTTGGATTTACCTCAGATCGTCCTGCGATGTGATCAGCGAGTCACGATTTTGATTAGGCTTTCAGAAGACAAGCAACCCGCCAAGCAAAAACCATCGTCATACCAACTTCATTGTGCAGAATATTCTCAACTCCTTCGCGAGATATGCTTATAGCAATCGTAGTAAAAATTGAGTTCTGATCGTATATAAGTAATTTGGTCTCGGAAGGTAATTATAGCTATTTTCTTCTCCAGACATAATTTACAGTTTTTATTTATTTATTGTTGTAAGCTGATACTATTTTCCATGATATTGTTAGTGTGATTTTTGTTTTTGTTTTTAATTTCCCAGATACGTTTAGAAAACATTGTGCCGTTCGCGTATTTACTATTTGTAAAGGATGTTTCGTGTGCGTAGTTGCCTTTTTCCTGGGTCCTTCACTTATTACTATGCATATTTATTACTATGCATATTTTTTTTCGTTATCTGCTGGTTTTACAGTGGCTTCGTACATTGCATAGTTCTGTAAGCAATTGCTGTTTAAGGGACATTCGTTCTTTGTTCTGTAGTTACAAGTAGCATTGATTTGTGGCTGTGGTTTGGTTGTTTACCTGATATTATTTGTGTCATGTACTCGGTACAACTGTAATTGATTTTTACATTTGTTAAATATTTTACGGAGGGTGCTTGATGGGGGCGATGGTTCGTGTATGAATATTTTCCTACGTTTGTTTTTACGTTATTTTATTGTACGTTGGTTTTTTGCATCATATGATTTTTTTTTCCTGTTGATCATTTTTATGATGTGTGTTATGTCTGTGAGTATTGCCGAAAATCCACTAACTGTTAGGGCTGTTTCATAATCTTTCTTGGCTTAAGAATTGTCAGATCACCTGAGGTTAATTGATTGTAGGATCTGCTTGATTATTGTTAGCGGATCGTTGGAATATGTGACTTCATAATGTAGATAGGTTTTCTCTATAGTTGATCTATACCTTTTCTTAGGTTGAACTTGTATTCTAAGAAATCTATTTTCTTTTAGGTTACTTTTTATGCCTATATCGAGAACCATATTTTAAAAATCTTTTATGCTTATTTTTCTGGTGTTGTCTGTTACAGTTTCATTATTTTATTTGGTTCACTTTTGGTTGGTTTTAATAATGAGAAAAAACAGAAAGATTTATAATCTGGTGTTTTTCTTAATTATTTTTATTTAAAAAAAACAGTGCTCAATATACTTCAGCAGAGCCTAAACATGATAAATGTGTATAAAATTAGAAATTAAAGAGTAAAATAAAGATGCTAAAGAACCCTATGTCGTTAAAAAAACCCAGACGACATGCGAAAAACGGATGCCATCATTTGTTAAACAGGCACCACTACCCAAACATAACTTGATTTTGAAAGTAGATTAGATTTGATACATAGGTCGTCGAACACCCTACTACACCTTATTAATAAGGATTACATTTCCTCGTAACATTGGTAACTAATAATATCAAGACTGTATGTGTTTTGTAAAGATAGTAAATTTCAAAATAAGTTATTCTAGAAATCGCTTGAAAATGAATCAAAGATAACGATTTTAAATTTAAGGTTTAGTTTCTGAAACACGGTAATTCCTTTACAGCGATGGAACCATTATTTTTTAATTAATAAATGTAATATATATATATATATATATATATATATAATGTCATCCACAGACAGACTGTTTCGCTGTATTCGCTCATCAGTGCGGCTAGACATCCGGCTGCCTCTAGCTAGGATCGAAACCCGACTGAATTGGTATCAGGCGGATATTCTACCACTAAGCTGTCGGCGTACGGTCGGGCTGAAAGCGGATTTTTAGCGTATTTATTTTTGGAAACACGCCCAGTGACCGACAGGGACTCAATTCGGCTGCGAAGAGTCTCGCTATAGAGCTATAATAGTCACTGTTTACAAACCCATACCTCAGCCCTAGAGTGCTCAACTGGAATTAAACCTAATTCAGGAGCTAATATAATGTCATCCACAGACAGACTGTTTCGCTGTATCACAGCTCATCAGTGCGGCTAGACATCCGGTTGCCTCTAGCTAGGATCGAAACTCGACTGAATTGGTATCAGGCGGATATTCTATATATATATATATATATATATATTGATCTGAGTTAAAAAATTGGAAAAGTAAAAAAGTAGGTTAGATGGTTTTTCGAGCATTTGTCTATCGTGTGTCATTTCCCTATTCTCATTTTAGAACCTTTATGAGATTCTACTAAAAATCAGGGAAATATTTTATCGAGCCATGGGTTATTTTGGCATTTTTTTATTTTTTCAATTTACTTTATGGTCTTAAAGGGTTTTTTGTATGATATAATCATTATATATATATATATATATATATATATATATATATATATATATATATATATATATATATATATATATATATTATAAAATTAATTACAATGCTTTAAAATATAATACAATCACAATTTAAGGTAAATTAGACATGGCAATGATGGATTTAAAATTTTAGTGAATAAATTACATATTTTTGTACTATTATATGTAATTAAATAAGAGGTATATAATTTTAAAGTATACATTTTTAATATTCAAATTTGATTTTGTTTTAATGTGAAAATAATGCAGTGTCTACAAAACAGTTATTTCATTTCGTTGATTTAATAAATCTGTATTTTTAAGAAACTTAATAATATATAAATTGTTCCTGTAGGTGTAGAGGCTATGGGTCATTTAATGACCTGCATGTTCTCGTTTTTTTAATAATTTCCATTTTACTGTTGGTGTTTTATTTGTTTCTTTCAAATGCCAAAAATATTTAGAGGGGGTGTTTCGTTACGATACACATTGTTGTTGACGGAACTAAGTTTTTGGTACCATCTTTTAAAAAATTATTTTTTGTGCTCCCAATATAAAATTTTTTAATTCTTGGATTTTCAATAATTGAAATAGTACATTGGTAAACTATAGATACTTTAAGACATTTATTTAACAAAGGACAATTTATGGGGTTTCTACAGTTACATAATTCTTTATTAATTCTTTATTAATATTTTTTTTTATTTTCATTCGGGAATTACTATTATATAGGCTTACGTATTTATTTAAAATTTTATTATGTCTTTTTTTTAAATTCTTTCAGATTTTCAGTACCACTATAACTTAATTTTAGTATATTTTTATTGAAAATCCTGCTAAGAGGATTATTTCTTTAGAAAATTGTTTTCAATCAAGGCCAGGAACTTTTGGCTTAATTTACTTTTAACCATTTGTTTAAAAGGGAATGTGTACCGAAATTATTTTTATTTTTATTTTTTTCTATCTTTCTTATGATTATTTTTATTATCTTTATTATATTTAATATCGGGTCATTTATAGCCACTATTCTTTAAAGCTTTATAATAAAAATTACAATGTTTGTAAAATATCTCTTCATTTGCAGAGTCTATACTAATACGTTTCTCTATGGATTAGGGTACATGTATTTTATGGATGGGTGATTTGACTTGGGATGGATATATAAATGATTGGTATTTTGTTTCTTATATGGTTGGTATATATTTTCATTAGGTCTAATGGAGGAAGTTTACTTTTTTAAATTTTGTATTAATAGTAACTTGTAAATTTAGGCACTTAAATTCTCTGTGTATTAGTTTTCTAATCTTGTGACTTTTAAAGTTAGTAGACTTCCTTACAACCATGAGTTCATCATCCCTGTATAATCCATAAATCTGACTGTCTTTTTTCTTTATTTGTATGTATATATAAATATATATATATATATATATATATATATATATATATATATATATATATATTAAAAAAAGATAAACGCAAATGATTTTGGTTGAAATGCTGATTTTTTTATTTTAAATATCTCTTATAATCTATTTTCCATAATTCTGCTTCACGTGTTTCTGGTTTCGCGACATTCTTCAAGCGAAAAGTAGACATTTCCACATATTACAAAAATTTTTTTTGCATTTTTTGCGTGGCAGTGATTCAAATGTCTTTCTTGGACTGGTGATAAGCGTTTATATATATATACATATATATTGCATATAGTTCTCTTATTAATATTTCGTTCTTTCGCGGGGTACGACGTCATAGTACTGCATTATGAATTTACGATTTGCGCCAGATATTTTGCGAACGTTATTTTCACATAGCAATCTTCAATGTCAACACAACAGAGAAAAATACTCTATACATGCATAATGTCCACATACAGTGGTCGGTTCACGTGTAACCGAATTATGGAATATATATATATATATATATATATATGTGTGTGTGTGTGTGTGTGTGTGCGTGTGTATGTGCGTGTGTGTGTGCAAATATATAGAAAATAGGAAAAAACTCGTTAGGTAAATAATCCAAACTTCTTTAGTATTTTTGTTATTATTTTTTAAAAATAGTGATCAATAAAAAAGTAGAGCATAAATATAATTATTTATTTAAAAATATGATTCCAACACGCTACATAAGAGTTCTCATGTTTCAGAAATAAGTTATTCCAAAATAAATTTCGCTTGAAGATGGAACAGAGTTTACTTTAATTCAATTTAATTCATATAATTATATTGAGAACTCTTATGTACCGTGTTGTAATCATATTTAAAAATAAATATATATATATATATATATAGAGAGAGAGAGAGAGAGTGAGAGAGAGAGAGATAATAGCGGCCAATATATATATATATATATATATATAAATTCCCAAGAGGATAGAATCCAGGTAGAACTCAATATCCAGGACAGAGTAAGAATATAATATAAAAGGCTCAAACATTAATATTCCATGGTTATAATTTATTACATTGGAATCGTAATCACAATCCAAATCATCAAACCTCCAAATTCAAATTCTTTTTGAATTTATAGGTCTGATGAATTGGATCGTGATTACGATTCCAATGTAATAAATTATAACCATGGAATATTAATGTTTGAGCCTTATATTTATATATATATATATATATATATATATATATATATATATATATATATATATATATATATATGTATACACTTACATAATGACCTATAAATCTATCTATACATATACATATTTATAGAGATAGATAGATAGAAAGATATTTCGTCAATATTGCAAATTCCCAAGCGGTCACATCTTTCGGTTGATATCTTTGCAATATTCCAAGTTATCGATTATTTTGAATTAATTAATTATAGTTTATTTGAAATTAATCAGACTTAGTACTTTTACATTAAATTGCGAATAATTAATTGTCGCATATTATTATATACTGTATATACCCTATATTTAACATCATAAAGCCAGATAAAAAAATTAATTAATTAATCAAAAAAGGATAATTAAAAGGAATATATATATATATATATATATATATATATAACGAAAATCTTGGTAATCCATATGGATAATCCCAACGAGGATGAAATCCTGAGAGCTCAATGTTAATTCAGAGCGAATAATTTAATTTAAACAAAAACCGACCACTTTAAGGCTCCATTGTTTCACCAGATACTTTTATTTTTCCCTGGATCTTCAAACATCACTTTCAAAAGGTGAAACCAAAAATGAAATTAAAATTTACACTTTTGACGGGAAGTATTAAGCTTATATAAGTTGACACAGAGGGTAGGTGAGGGATGGTGTGAGAGACATGGTCGAATTTAGAGAGGGAAGGGAGAGTTTTATAATTTATTTTTATATTTCTTTTTATTATAATACTTAATATATATATATATATATATATATATATATATATATATATATATCTTTTTATTCGATCGAGTTAGGTCGGGCATTCATGAGTCTATCTCACCAACCATCACGTTCCTGTATCAAGGTCGGAAGATCCTTTGGGAGACTTGATTTCATCAAGATTCAACTGCAACTCTGTAACGCCACATAAACTGGAGAAGTCATAGAAAGATGGACAGAAGTCTGTATACTTGCTTTCCAAAAGAAAGGAGATCTAACATTGGAAAAAATATGATAGCGGAGTCACACTCATCCCATTGCTGTGAAAATTTACAACTCGATGTTTCTCAACAGAATACGACCGGAAGTAGATAAGTTGTTGCGCCAAAATCAAAATAGCTTTCGAAAAAAATGGATCAATCGTTTGACAAATCCTGATTTTACGGCGGATTATTGAGTGACTTATGTCAAAGGATTCTGCAGACCCCCTTACTTTTTGTAGATTTTTCTAAAGCCTTCGATTCTGTACATAGGGTAAAAATGGAGATATGCCACCCTACCGAGTAGCCGCAATAATGATACTATACAAAAATACGAAATCATTGGTTAGATCGCCAGCCGGAGAGACTAGCTTCTTCGACATCAAAGCAGAGGTCCTTCAGGGTGACACCCTTCCACCTTTTCACTTTGCTATCAACCTTTAAAACGTATTGAGACAAACATTAACATATCGGTTTTGCTTCATCACCAAGACTCTTA
This sequence comes from Acanthosepion lycidas, assembly GCA_963932145.1. Lineage (NCBI taxonomy): Eukaryota > Metazoa > Mollusca > Cephalopoda > Sepiida > Sepiidae > Acanthosepion > Acanthosepion lycidas. The sequence continues at coordinate 5,600,731 of OZ010603.1, forward strand.
AGTCGACATCCTACAAAACTGTTGACAGTTATTGACTATGCAGATGATCTAGCCATCACTGCAGACATCATATATATATATATATATATATATATTTGCCAAAATAAGTTCAACTTAAGAAAACCGTGCAATATTTGAGAAAACGAATTGCCCTAAAAAACCCAAGGGCAAAAATAAATAAATAAATAAAAAGGGACATGAATAGAGAGAGGCAATTCTATGTATAACTAAAGTATTTGATAAACTGTTATGTATAAAATCTGTCGGTTTTGTTTTTATAGATACATTGTCTTTATTCATATTGTCCTTTTACAGATATACTCTGATATATATATATATATATATATATATATATATATATATATATATATATATATATATATATATATATATTTATATGTAGTCATCTGTATCCATCTTGGGCTTGCTGAAAAAAGCGTCCTTTGCTTGAGGGGTAATAAACCAATTAGATTTAGTCAGAGAAAGGGAAAGAAATGAGGATGTCTTTGTTCTCATCTTTTTAAGTTCCACAGTATATTTTTTGCTGTTTTCATTTCTCTGTCTGTATGTGTATATATATATATATTCTTTCTCCTTGCATATATATTAGGTTGGTGCAAAAATAATGTCGTTTTCTCACATATTAACATATGTGAGAAAACGATATTATTTTTGCACCAGCCTAATACTATATTATTACAAGGAAATTGGTATGGTGTGTAGGGTTCGTGTGTGTGTGCTTGTGCTAATGTGTTTGTTTGTGCCAGTATGTGTGTATATATTCCTTTTCCATACATATATATTATATTCTTTTATTATTTTTTATCACTTTAATATATATATATATATATATATATATATATATATATATATATATATATATATATATATATATATATATATATATAGACACACAGCGCTGTTCAATAAAAACGACTCACCTGCTTTTTTTTACTAAATGTTCTCTTCTCCGATGAAACGAAAGTCGAGCTAAATTCAAAGGATAAGCGATCTAAAATCCGAAGAAGAAGCTTTGAAAGCTCTTTGAAATTAGCAGTAAGTACTGTCAAGCATCCGTTCAGTATAATGTTCTGGGGATGCTTTTCTTTTCATGGAACTGGTTTCTTAAAACCTATTGAAAAGACCCTCAGGAGCGAGTAGTACAAGAGAATTTTAGGTTCTTGCCTGCTCCCTTCTGCTGAAAGGGTGCAAATCGACCCCACCAAGCTCATTTTTATGCAGGATAATGCTCCCTGTCACAAATCAAAATTGATGAAGGAATATTTTGATGAGAAGCAGGTGAGTGTTATGACATGGCCGCTCCAATCTCCTGACCTCAACCCAATAGAAAACTTATGGAGCATTATGTACAGGCTCTCGAGAAAGTAGTTGAGCAACAAAGAGGATTTGATTGTGAATTTATTAAATATTTCGAACTATATTACCTATTATAAATAAATTATACCTCTATTATTCTTTATTTAAAGCTGTTCGGTTATGTTTCTATTGATTACTAGTTGCAGGAAATATGTGAGTCACTTTTTTTGCATAGAGTTCTTCCCTAAATCTCATTTATATCCAAAATTATAGTTATCAGTAGAATATCTTAGGGTGAGTAAACGTTTTTACTAGGTGGTCGGGAAGGGGTCTTTATATGAGTAAGATTGAAAATTAGTTTGACCCCCAAAACAATAAGCGAAAAATTTTTAAGTAAAAAAAAAATCACTTTATCGAACAGCACTGTGTATATATATATATATATATATATATATATATATATATATATATATATATATAGGGAGCAAACTTTCTTTTAAACAACTTTCATTAAATAGGTCAGGCACGGAAGATTTAATTTTTATGTAGTTTTTACAATATCCTTAGAGTTTTCCGCTTCTTAGGAGTAATGGGAATACAAAATTTTTCACGGCGACTTTCGGCTACTTCTGTAGCCATTTTCAGGGGAAAGTGTTTTTTTTTTTTTTTCTTGTCGTGAGGTTTTCCTCATGTTTTCGATTTATATTTGTGTTCTTTTGAATAGGAGTTTTTATCCCTAACTTTCGCGTAAGCATCTTTCTATTTTTAAAACTCTGACACAAACACTTACACAAACACTTTCCGGAATCAAGCAATGAAAAATATTCAACAAAAACACAATAAATATCAGCTGCAGTTGCACTGAGAACATGGCACCAATTATAAAAAAGCACATGAAAATTATCAACAAACCACACGAACAAACTAAACCTACGTGCAGCTGCAGAATAAAGAACGAATCTCCCTTAAACGGTAATTGTTTACAAAACAACGTAATATAGCAAACCACGATAAAATCACCAGATAATGAAGAAAAAGTATACATAGGAGTAACTGAATGACCCTGAAAACAAAGAATGTATGCACACAAAACATCTTTCACAGATAGTAAATATGCAAACTAAGTATATCTGGGAAATTAAAAACAAAACGCACATCACACCAAAAATATCTTGGAAAATAAGGAAAAGATCATCAGGCTACAACAACCAATCAAAAACTTGCAAACTTTGCTTGGAGGAAAAATAGCTATCATTACCTTCCCAGACCAAAATAAATTATTAAATAAAAGATCCGAGCTCATCTCAAAATGCAGACATGAAAAATTTTTTACTACGTTACTTAAAAATCGAAAACTGAAAAAATAAAATAAAATAAAAATAAATGAACAAAATGACAATAAAATAAGCAAAATAAATTAACCCAAACAAATTACCAAATCACACCCGTTCAAATAGACGAAATAGAATAAATAAATGAAAAAATAAATAACAAAATCAATGAAACCATATAAATAAAGTAAATAATAAACAAATTAACAACCATTATGACCAAAATATTAATTAGACTATAAAAATCAAACCAAGAATCGGACAAAAAATAGCTATAACTGTTATGTAACAACAAAAATACTACGTTACTTAAAAATCAAAAACCGAAAAGAGTAAATAAAAATATACAGTATAATAAATAAATAAATAAAAAAAAGCAAAATAATTTAATCTATATTCATCCTAATAAATAAAAAAACTAACAATCCGATCCCGATAAATTAACCGTTATAAAAAACAAATAAAGATAATCAATCCAAATAAATACATAAGCAAATTAAAAACTGCTCCCGCCAAAATAATATTCAGAATAAATCACAACAACCAACCCCAAAATTGAATAAATAGCTTTAATTTTCTTCCCAAACCAAAACAAAACTATTAAATAAGCGATAAAAACAAATTTTTACTACGTTAATAAAAACACCGATTAAAATAAAAATAAAATTATATAAGATAATAAATAAAAATGAAAAATAAATAAAAGCAAGCAAAATAATTTAACCAAAATAAATAAACAAATAAACGACTTCCGGTAAAAAAAAAACCCGCCAAAATAGACTACCCACAATGCACCACTGACCTGTATATATAAATAGCCGAGTAAAATAATAGCACTCGTGGCTTGATGATACATATATATATATATATATATATATATATATATATGAAACCAAATAAGAAAATAGGAGAATATATATATGTATATACAAAACGAAACTCTATTACCCCATTCGGATGGCTCTTTCACCCCCGGGATATTCTCCCTGGGGTTTAGCAATGCAAAAACCTTTATTAAAAAAATGAATTTTAACGCTTTTTTTCTTTAGAAATAAGAATTACAGAAGAATGAAAAGAAAGAAGAAAAAGAAAAAGAGAAAAAAGAAAAAGAAGAAAAAAAGAAAAAGAAGAAAAAAAGAAAAAGTAGAAAAGAAGAAAAAAGAAGAAAAAGAAAAAGAAGAAAAAAACAAATAAGAGAAATGGCATTAAAAGAGATTATTTCTTTCTTTCCTTTTGTATTCTTATTTTTTTTAAAAGAAAACGTTAAAATTCATATTTTTAACATTGTGAAGCCCCAGAGAGCATATCCCGCGAGTGAAATGGCCAGCTAAATGGGGTAATAGAGTTTCATTTTTATGTAATTCATTTATATGCTCTATAACAAATATATTGAGCTCTTTTTTTGTGGATTAATATTTTATATTATTAGAATCTACTTTGATTACTTACCACTGATTTTTGCCAACACACATATACATTAGATTGGTGCAAAAATAATGACGTAATAATGTTGTTTTTTGACGTATTTTTTAACGTCAAAAAACGACATTATTACGTCATTATTTTTGCAGCAACCTAATATATATAATGCATGTATGTGTTGAACTGATTTCTTTTGGATTGCTGATTTTTTTTCTGTTACTGTTTATTTGCAAATAATTACAGAATAAATTCTATGAATAGGAAGTGAGTTGATATTGCGCGTAATGACCGCCCTTGGCGGCATTTAAATTATTAATAAGAAGAAGGAAATTAATTTGTTGATATTTGATTATTTTCTTTGTCATGGTGATAAGCGTCGATATTGCATTCGATTAATAATCGATATTGCCATTGACTTCGCATTTAAAATTCGACGTTCTTCAATTTCTAGTTTTATAGTTTAATGCTATATAATAATCAAATTCAGCGTACCTTATGAATAATTTCCAATAAGCTTTGGTGTCTGCATGGATGGAATCAAAGACATTTAAATATGAGGAATGCATTGCGTATATTTTGAATCAAGGAATGGTAGAAAGAACGCGAGACCCAAAATGTCACATTGAGAGAATGAGAGGGAGAAAAGAGGGAAAGTGAAATATATAAAAAGAGAGAGAAAGCGGGAGAAAGAAAGAGAGAGAGAATGCAAGAGAGAGAGAGAGAGAGAGCTAGAGAGAGAGAGAGGTAGAAAGAGGAATGGAGGGAGAGAAAAATTGAGCGAGAGAGAAAACTAGGGACCAATTATGTCAAGAGAGAAGGAAAGCGAGAAAGAGGAAGAAAAAGAGAAGGTCAGTGAACAAGGAAGAGAAAGGGAGGAAGAAAGCCAGAGAGAGTGAGAAATACAAAAAAAAGAGAGACACAGAAAGCTAGAAAGAGTGTGAAAGAAAGAATGCAATATAAAGAGAGAGAGATATAGAGATAGAGAGAGAGAGAGAGAAGTTGGTATAGAAAAAATGAGAGTATAAGAGAAAAATAGAGAAGTCGATATAGAAAAAATAGGAAGAGATTAACAGGACAAGAGAGAATAAAAGGGAGAGAAAGAGAGGCAGAGAGAGAAGAGAGAGAGAAGCTTAAGGCAACAAAAACATGGTTCTACAGACGAATATCCGAGAATGTCCGAGAATGTCCGGAAAAATCCGAGAATATCATAGACGAAGCATGTGAGCAACAGGGAAGTTTTAAGGAAAATGGAAATGAAAGAAAGACAGAATCAGAAAGAGAGATTTGAAATTTCTTGTGGTTTCTATAGAAAATAATATTTTGATGGTCATCGCTGCTAGACCTCTAATTTAACAGGTTTTAAATTCAGTTTTATCCTAGCCATCCAATGCTACAGAGCTTAGTTTGCCTTACTTTTAACCTCTAGCTGAGAGTATAACAAACGGTTTTTACACATATCCAATTAAATTTTTTTTAATACTAGCAGTAGATCCCGGCGTTGCCCGGGGATGTAACAGTAAGAGTTAGATCAAGTATCGACCATCATAAAGACTGAAAAATAAAATTGACAAAGATTATTGTTTAAGCTTGACGGACACGCATGTCTTAATTAGCTTTTTCTTTTGTTTGTTTTGTTTTTTTACGAATTGGTCAAACCCAAACTCAAACAAAAACATTGTTTTCAATCATTATGAGTCTACCGGATGAATAGAATTTTATTATAAACAATTGTCTTGTAAATGGAATTTTTAAAGCATTCTGAATGTAAAAATAAAGAAAAAAGTGTGCAAGACAATAAGAAACACTAAATGCCAAAAAAAGTGAAGTTTTGTTGAAATCAGTTGAAAAATGTAGGAAATCCGATCCCATATATAAACGAACACACACACACACACACACACACACGCACACGACCTGGGTTTTATATATAACTCGATATGAGTTGTCCCCCTTTCATTCCCGGGACAGCGATGCCTCTTAATCCTGTTTTCAAATTGATTTCGTGCAAAAAGAATTGTTTTGTTTTTTTTTTTCAATTTTTGGTGCTGTCAGAACCACCGCAAGGTAATTTTACGTAGTCCTGTGAAGTTTTTTTGAAATCGGTTGAAAAATATAGGAAATCCGATCCAATATATAAACGAACAGACACACACACACACACACAACCTGGGTTTTATAATAAGTATGATTGAATGCAACGGTCTTGGCTGGGATCTGAACTCGGCAAACCCATCCAAATTTCTGTACAGTTACACGACACCCAGATCTACATTTATTATAGGTACAGCTTAGATCCAAATTAATTCCAATGTTCCCCAGCCCCTGCATAAAACGAAAGGCCCTCGGTGATTTTAGATTAAAGACTTCTGCTAGGAATATCAGCACTAATACAACTAATATCTTTTTAAACGTTATTTTAGTGGATACTCTTATTTTGAGTAGACGCCCTGTTTAAACGGTTCTCTGGAGCTCATTTGGTTACAGCGTGCCGGGTCTAACGGTAGCTCCCTTTGCTCAGAAGGACGCAGGTTCGAATCCTGCCAGAGAGCATGAATTTAATAAGAGTTCTCGAACATCTAGGCCGGTACACGAAAATCAATATAATGTTTGATAAATAAACGGGGCGTCTAGCTCGTAAGTGAATGTAATGGATTCGACTGGAAAGTCAGCCAGTCAGTTATGTGCCATGCATGATACACGCTTAGGCGATCATGTATCTTTCGATATATGACTGACGAGGCAGATTTTTTCCCGCAGTAGGTTGCCATTTCTTTCTGCGGTAGACCAGTTGCCATCAACGGCTATAGAATTCAGTCTGTCCTTCTTCTGCCCCCATAGCTGGGGGAAGAAGAAGAGGATTCATAACTTTCCCAAGTGTGTATTAGCACATAAGTGAATCTAATGGATTCGACTGGAATTTGAACTCGACTCTCCGATTCCTCAATCCGAGCCGCTATCCATTACTCCACCGTGTGCATACAAATGATTCGGTGTTGATAAAAGATAAGAAACTACAAAAAAGTCCTATAGAAGGCAATGAAGGAAGGCGAGAAGAATGGACTAAATATCAACTGCAAGAAGACCAAATGCATGGCTGCTAGAAAAAGGAACAGGCCAAGATGCAAATTTCAAATTAGAAAAATTTAAATATCTGGAAAATGTTTTAACAGAGGATGGAAAGTGCGGCACTGAAATCCGAAGAAGCATTCAGATAGAGAAAGATGCCTTGCAAAAGCTTAGCAGAGTATTACGAAACAAAACCATTTCCTTAGAATCAAAGAAAGGATTACTGAACTGCTACGTAATATCAGTCCTCCTATATGGCAGTGAATGCTGGACAATCTCCTCACAGACGAAGAAGAGACTTGAAGCAAGAGAAACAAAGAAAAGAGTACTGAACTGACTGTTATGTAATATCAGTCCTCCTATATGGCAGTGAATGCTGGACAATCTCCTCACAGACGAAGAAGAGACTTGAAGCAAGAGAAACAAAGAAAAGAGTACTGAACTGACTGTTATGTAATATCAGTCCTCCTATATGGCAGTGAATGCTGGACAATCTCCTCACAGACGAAGAAGAGACTTGAAGCAAGAGAAACAAAGAAAAGAGTACTGAACTGACTGTTATGTAATATCAGTCCTCCTATATGGCAGTTAATGCTGGACAATCTCCTCACAGACGAAGAAGAGACTTGAAGCAAGAGAAACAAAGAAAAGATTACTGAACTGCTACGTAATATCAGTCCTCCTATATGGCAGTGAATGCTGGACAATCTCCTCACGGATGAAGAAAAGACTTGAAACAGGAGAAATGTGGTTCTACAGGAGGATGCTGAGAATATCAACATGTGAGCAACGACAAAGTTTTAAATTAAATAGAAACAAAAAGGGAACAACTAAACATGAGAAGCGGATAGTTGAAATATCTAGGGCACATAATGAGAAAAGAGGGCTTGGAAAATCTGATGCTCACAGGACTGCTTGAAGTCAGGTGGGACATAGGAAAACAACGCATAAAATACCTATCAATCTTGAGTAAATGGATGGCGAAACAAGGTTTAGGAGAATTAATAAAAATTTATTAAGAGCTACAAAGGATAGGAAACTATGGAGAGCCATGATCACCTACGTTCTGAAAAGAGACGGCACACAGAATAAAATGCAGTTTGTTATCACATGATCAGCTCCAAACTGTCATATCTGTGATCAGTGAGGAGTGGGGTGAACACGCAATCAGTACAGATGCAAAAGAGACCCCTTTCGAAGACAGTGCACAATCAATCTTGTTAGGGACCACCATCCTTACATGAATTCACAACTTTCAACAAGCAGTGAGAAATGATATGTCCAACAGTGAAGAGGGAATCCTAACAAGCAGGGATCGGCCAGGATGATCCCACGGAAGATGAAATCCCAACCAAGATAATCCAAATCTTGCAGCTTAGCTATTCTTTAATCCAGTTAAATTTTCTTAAAAAAAATGGCTTCTAACTTTAAATTCTTCAAAAAACCAAGCTTGTATTGTTTCAACATCAAAGTTCAGACATTGGGTCTTCTCCAGTGAATGCTTGCATCTCCAAATGATGCTCTCTGCTTACAATAATGTTCACAATAGTGGTCACTCTGTACAACACCCAAGAGACACTCGAGGTAGAATGTTACAGAGTAGGAGACACTTTTTATAGAGATATGTTGGGAGGATAACGGTTAACCCAGATTTGAATAAATTAAGATTGTAGCGATCGGGAAAGCATCCTCTTGAGCCACTCGAGGTAGAGGGTTACAGAATAAAAGGCAGAGTTTATTGGGATATGTGGGGAAGATAACGATTAACCCTAGATTTGAACAGGTTAAGATTGTAGTGATCAGAGAAGCATCGTCTTGAGCCACCCGAGGTAGAGGGTTACAGATTAAGAGGCACAATTTATGGGGATATGTGGAGAAGATAGCGATTAACCCTAGACTTGAACAGGTTAAAATTGAAGGGATATGGGAAGCATCCTCTTTGAAGTCTGTTCGTGGGAAGAAGTTGTTGGTGTGGAAGAATCTGTCCGTGTGGAAATTACATCACGCCCTCTACAAGGCCCCAGAGCCACTTAAGATAGAGGGTTATAGAATAAGAGTTACAGTTTATGGGGATATGCTAGGTAGATAACGATTAACTCTAGATTTGAACATCTTAAGATTGAAGGGACCGAGGAAGCATCGTCTTGACAGTCGGTTTCACAAAGCAGGAGTTTGTGGGAAAAGTGGACTTTACATCACCCCAATGTAATACGAAAAGAATGAGGGTGGTTCGCTACAATGTGCGTAGCTTGGCAGGTCGTAGCCGTGAAGGTAAGGACTAGTTGAACTAAGGAATGTAGTTCATTTGAACACTTTCTATGAAGATAGCCATAGAGCAGCGAGTGGCTTGCGAGGTTTCGTCTGTGAGGAAAGAGGTTGTAAGGTGGAAAATAATTCACCTCCTATAAGAACTCGATTAAGTATAGCGAAAGATGCCTTGCAGAAACCCTTTTTTTCAATAATGTGCAAACTTTATCAGGCCCAAGAGCCACTCGAGGCAGAGGGTTACAGAGTAATAGGTAAAAGGCAGAGTTTATGAGGATATGTGGGGTATAAAACGGTTAATCCCAAACTTGAAAAAGTTAAGACTATACTGATCGAGGAAGTAACCTCTTGTGAGTCTGTTCCGCAAATCAGCGGTTTTTGGGAAGAAGCTCCTCGAATAGGGAATACAAAAATATGCTGTGAACATCTTCTGCAACTCAAGTTCATCGCAAACCTCAAAAAAGCGCAATCCATTGCTAAAGGTACCTTAAATGTTGTTGGTTCATTCTATCGTTTCCAGAAAGTACCTGATTTTTCTTTATCTTGACAAGAGTCTGATTAGACGAAAATATGGAGTATTGATGCTATATCTAATCTGGGTTTTGCATTGATAGAATTCAAGAGCGTTTACGCTGTTTTGTGGCACTTATTCTCTGCTCTGCAACCTTTTTCCCCCAACAAGCACAACGTTGTAATCCGTTACTGCTTTATCTCTGTTTATTTCTATAGCAAATGTTCAGGTTAGCTCTATTAGTTCCGCCAGTTCAGACTTTTACATCTAAGATATGACGTACCACTTCCACGGAGTCGAATCACTCTCATTTCCGACGTGTTTCAAACATGAAGTTATTTTCCCAAGAACTGTTACTGTGAGGAAAAGATTTCACAGTGAATGTTCACTGGATCTAAAAAATATTGTTTGACAACTACAATTCTATTATCTAATTTTCATATGATCATGAATAAAATTTAAAAAAAAATACATATAGAAAACGAGTACAATTTGTAGAAAAATGTTTATTTCTTAATGATTACAATGTACATTTATTGTACATATTACTGGTACTATAAGTCAAATGTAAATACAGAATGTTCTAAGTTAATGTTTATTCTTCAATTTTAAATAAGTGGTTGATATTTTAAAATGTTTTGCTGCCTAATTTACACAGTAAAAGATAGTTTAAAACCACAACAAAGCGTTGCACGCAGTCCACTATGTTAAGAGAAGTTCGTGTTTCCTCGATCTGTGCTACTCAAAGTGGTGATCCGCGGACCCTTGCCGCTACGCAAACCATCAGCTACTGGTACTTGGCCAGTGTCCAGGCCGGGCTAAGGAATCATTTGTAAAGATAATGGGTTATATAAATTTTGTTTTTGAGGTTAATAAACTGCATTTTTTTTATTACTTTTTATATGCACTATTTATATTATTCGGAATATTGTCCTCATATTTGCCGCCATATTTATTACAGCGTTTGGGCCGTTGTACGCTCCGGTGGTTGGAATGTCGAAGAGAACCCTTTATTCGACATTCCAACAACCTGAAGAGGGCCGGAGCGTACAACGGCCGAAACGTTGTAATAAATATGGCGACAAAGATGAGGACAATAGTCCGAATAATGTAAATAATGTACATAATACCTCATCTCAGAAATATAGACAGATACTGAAGGGCCGAAACGTTGTAATAAATATGACGACAAAGATGAGGACAATAGTCCGAATAATGTAAATAGCGTACATAATACCTCATTTCAGAAATATAGACAGATACTGAAGGGCCGAAACGTTGTAATAAATATGGCGACAAAGATGAGGACAATAGTCCGAATAATGTAAATAATGTACATAATACCTCATCTTAGAACTATAGACAGATACTGAAAGGCCAAAAAAGTTGTAATAAATATGGCGACAAAGATGAGGACAATAGTCCGAATAATGTAAATAATGTACATAATACCTCATCTCAGAACTATAGAGAGATACTGAAGGGCCAAAAAAGTTGTAATAAATATGGCGACAAAGATGAGAACAATAGTCCGAATAATGTAAATAGTGTACATAATACCTCATCTCAGAAATATAGACAGATACTGAAAGGCCGAAACGTTGTAATAAATATGGCAACAAAGATGTGGACAATAGTCCGAATAATGTAAACAGTGTACATAATACTTCATTTCAGAAATATAGACAGATACTGAAGGGCCGAAACGTTGTAATAAATATGGTGACAAAGATGAGGACAATAGTCCGAATAATGTAAATAGTGTACATAATACTTCATTTCAGAAATATAGACAGATACTGAAGGGCCGAAACGTTGTAATAAATATGACGACAAAGATGAGGACAATAGTCCGAATAATGTAAATAGTGTACATAATACTTCATTTCAGAAATATAGACAGATACTGAAGGGCCGAAACGTTGTAATAAATATGACGACAAAGATGAGGACAATAGTCTGAATAATGTAAATAGCGTACATAATACCTCATTTCAGAAATATAGACAGATACTTTTTATGTTTTCATATTGGATCATTTTTTTTTCAAAATAAATGGAAGATAAAAAATTGTCAACTTTTATTATATTCATTATGTTTATCGTTTCAGGTATAAATTAATATTACCACGAAATTTTACATTTACATGACACATTGAGAAAAAAAAAAATGCCGGACCGCCATATCAGATAGTCTAGAGAAGCGATGCACTAGATGGTTTTGCCAATCTGCTAGTAATTGGCTTTGCATCCAATTCATCTAACAATTACTTTTCAATGGTAATCAATAGATATGATTCCAAATTCTTCTCAGACAACGAATTTCTTAACCTTGTCTTTATCATTATTAGCTTTGAAAATGTTCTTTCATATTGGATCTGATTGACTAATAGTGCACAGATGACTTTATCATTTTTTTCCTTCCTTTTTATTACAAAATCAGTTGTCTGTGGATGTTTATTGCATTTTTATTTGATATAGGTGGCAACTCTATCAAAGACCCGCTTGCCAGTAAGCTGAAACTCTGGCAAATCCGCCATTTTGGATGTTTCTCTGAACACGTCAAGGTTCATTTTTGATCTATCTTCTTTACTTGCTACCACATTCTTTTTTTATTCATATCATACAAATCATTTAGCATTTTAAGAGTAATACTCTATCTTCAGCCTTTTCGAGACTTGTTTAGGGTGATGTTTAATATTAAAAATGCAACCTTTCAAAATAGCTGCACAAACAGAAATATTTTCTCATCGTGGAAGGATAAATGAAACCTATATTTTCACGCTGTTTTCGAGAGTGTTGACGCCCCAAGACATAACAGAAAACAAATCAATTATTGGTGGTACAGCTCTTGTCATACATAGGAAGACAGACCTTACCTATTCTCACCCACGCAGCTCGATTCAATGAAATTTAGACACGCATCAAGTCTTCTTTCTTTTAACTCCAGGAAGAGAAAATATAGCCTTTAACAAACAACGGTCAATTTTTTCCAAATACCTTGTTTGGGATTTTGAAAGGTACTTTCAGACGCAAGTGGTTCCATTAATATAATGAACACTGGAATGTTAGTCGCATAATGGAGGAAATCATAAGGATAATATTTTCTAACTGAGAACTATTTAAATTAAGTGGTCCGCTAGCAAAAAAAATCAGAAAAACAAAAACGAAAACAAAACAGAACTAAAAAGTTACGCGGATGTTTAGGGGATAGTTTTTGTAGATTGGCATTTATTGGCGTTCTTTACCCATGACATTTGTAAGAAGCAAAAAAATATTTTTCATCATTTTAAAACAAGGGTCCAGCTGAAAATTCTGGGGTACATAATGATGAAAGAGGACTTGGAACATTTGATACTCACAGGACAGATTGAAGGCAAGAGGGATAGAGCAAAATAACGCATAACTTTCCTACCGGACTTGAGTAAATGGGTGGCAGAACAGGATTTAGGAGAGATAACACAAAAATAAATTTATTAGGAGGTATAAAGGACAGGAAAAAATTGGAGAGCCATGATCGCCAACATCCAGAAGGAACACGGCATATGGAAGAAGAAGAAGAAGAAGCTTGAGTAAATGGATGGCAGAACAGAGTTTAGGAGATATAACAAAAAGACATAATATATTAAGAGCCAGAAAGGCCAAGAAATTGTGGAGAGCCATGATCGCCAACATCCAGAAGGAACACGGCATATGGAAGAAGAAGAAGAAGAAGAAGAAGAAGAAGAAGAAGAAGAAGAAGAAGAAGAAGAAGAAGCTTGAGTAAATGGATGGCAGAACAGAGTTTAGGAGATATAACAAAAAGACATAATATATTAAGAGCCAGAAAGGCCAAGAAATTGTGGAGAGCCATGATCGCCAACATCCAGAAGGAACACGGCATATGGAAGAAGAAGAAGAAGAAGAAGAAGAAGAAGCTTGAGTAAATGGATGGCAGAACAGAGTTTAGGAGATATAACAAAAAGACATAATATATTAAGAGCCCGAAAGGCCAAGAAATTGTGGAGAGCTATGATCGCCAACATCCAGAAGGGACACGGCATATGGAAGAAGAAGAAGAAGAAGAAGAAGAAGAAGAAGAAGAAGAAGCTTGAGTAAATGGATGGCAGAACAGAGTTTAGGAGATATAACAAAAAGACATAATATATTAAGAGCCAGAAAGGCCAAGAAATTGTGGAGAGCCATGATCGCCAACATCCAGAAGGGACACGGCATATGGAAGAAGAAGAAGAAGAAGAAGCTTGAGTAATTGGATGGCAGAACAGAGTTTAGGAGATATAACAAAAAGACATAATATATTAAGAGCTACAAAGGCCAAGAAATTGTGGAGAGCCATGATCGCCAACATCCTGAAGGAACGCGGCATAGAGAAGATTAGTAATAGTAGATATAAATTTCAAATTTTACTTATTTTTTTCTGTCAATGTTTTTTGTATTCTTTTCATTACATATTTTAGGTTGTTTTTACATTCCATGGCTATCAGCCGTTTGGATCTTGAAACTGTTTCTTTAAATGGTCGCTAATAAACATTATTAATAATTTAGTGAGTGGAATGGAGACTTTATCTTCTATTCTTTCTGCCTCCCCCGAAAAAAAATTATGTTTAGTCATTTCTTTTGATCATTCTTCCTTTTATTCGTCGATAATCTATTCAAATCTCGTTAGAAGCATTGCCTGGCATACAGAATTCGTCCATTAAAGCCATTCTGTGACTCTAGAAATCTATAAGCGAAAATCGATTTATTTTCAACAAGACAAATATTTTTTCTTCATCAAATAGATTTTAAATTTTGCCTTATTGATATTTTTTCCATCTTCCGCTAAGTTATAATAAGAATATCAGTGTATAAACCGGTTCCCCCACCAGGGTCTTCTAGTAAGATGGTTGTACATTCGGCAAGATTAAAAACATGACCTGTTAAATTTTGTTTAAATAATAGTTCTCATTTTTAAACTTACCATATTTTCTTGTGCCTATGAGAAATTTGGACCGAAAATTCAAGGCAAAAAGGGGTTCGTATCTTATGCAAATAGGTCGCACCTTCCGTCATCTGTTTAAACAATTCCTAGATATTTAAATATTTGTATTTGTTTGATTTTGCTATCTATAATTTGTAATTTGAATGTTGAGATTTTTTTCTTTCTAACAATCATATTTGGTATAAAATAAAAAGCTACAGAATATCCTGCTAAAAATAGAAAATTATTAAAAAACAAAGACATTAAAGTGTATCTGATGATATATAAGGCTCGTTATTTTTTCTAATGGCTAAAATATTGCTACATCTCTTATATGCGAATATAAGGTTTCTCGTCGGCTAATTTTATCCACAATACTTACTTTGCACTGTAGGCTATAATTTTGTTGCACTTACCGCATTTTTTATGCATAATACGAGAAATTTTTGAACGACAATTAAAGGAATAAAGGAGGATAGCTCGTAGTATACAGAAGTAAACGTTTCAGAAATCTTTAATCAGTTTTTAAAAATCTCTTATTTGAAACAGCAAAATTGCAAATGCACTTCGTTAGCACAATAGATAACGTATCAGAAATTAGTCAGCTGTTGATAAAAATTGTTTACAAAAGGTTTTGATATGTTGATCATATATTTTTACTACCGACATTTTCTTTAAATAATAGTTCTCATTTTTAAACTTATATTTTCTTGTGTTTATGAGAAATTTGGGACGAAAATTAAAGGTAAAAATGGGGTCGTATCAGATGCAAGTAGGTTTTCAGAAGTTTTTACTCGGCTTAAAACAATCCCTATTTGAAATAGCAAGATTAAAAAAGTACACAAATAAAAAAAAATACATCATAAAAGAGAAAATGCGTAGGCGTTGATAACAATTGTTTACAAGAGGTATTTGACATGTCGGCCATATTTGTTCTTTGGAAATCAGCGTAATTGAACGTCTTTTGTGTCAAAGACAGGATATTCACAGAAAATGATTAAAAATGAATAAAGGGAATACACAAGATTTGTTATATTTTGATAACATTAATGTTAGAACAAAGAGGTTTTATAGCTATGCATGGAGCCAATGAAATGACGATATGACATCGCTGGGGAGAGGACCCTCTCGATTGAAGTGAACGGTTAGGGTAAAAAGGAATTCCCAGTGGGATCCAAATTCATGACTGAGAGAAGACTTCGAGCCATTGGCTGTGTTTTAAACTGCAAGTTAGTGGGTGGGGTCTATTTGCCCAAGACCTACTACCCCTGAATGAACACCTATTCCTCTCACAACCTCACAATGTAAAAGGAACAGCTTAGATAATAAGATGCGTAACAACCGTATGACGACATCCAATTTTGGGATAATGTTTATGATGATGACGATGATGATGACAACGATGATGATGAAGATGATGATATTTAGGCGAGGAAAAGATGGGCATTATTTTTATGCATAATACAGAAAATTATGACCGACAATTAAAGGCATAAAGGGGAATAAGTCTTATTATGAAAATGGACAAAGTCCGACAATTATTTTAAGATCTTTTATGTTTATACATTCTTTTTCTAGATACAAATATTTAAGTAAATGCTCTGTTTTATAATAAACAGTATTAAACAAAATTTACCAGCCTGGATGTCCGAGAAATTTTCATAGAAAATATTCGTCCCCCGACAGACAAAACTATGGTCAGTATCGTTTATCGTAAATAAATAAACAAACCAATCCCGATAAAGTTACCGTTAGAAAAAACAAATAAAGCTAATCAACCCAAATAAACACAAATTAAAAACTGTTCCTGCCAAAATAATAGTTAGAACAAACTACAACAATCAACCCCCCAATCGAATAAATAGCTTTAATCAAATTTCTCAAACCAAACCAAAACTATTAAATAAGTGATATAAACAAATTTTTACTACGTTAATAAAAAAAAAAACACCGATTAAAAAAATAAATAAAATAAGAAACAAAAAATAAAAATAAATAAAAACAAGCAAAATAATTTAACCCAAATAAATAAATAAACGACTTCCGGTAAAATAACCGCCATAATAGACTATCCACAATGCACCACTGACCCGTATATATATAACTAGCCGAGAAAAATAACAGCACACGTGGTCTGACAATTATATAGCATGAAACAGACTGTTGCTTCTAAGTGTTGACTTCTATGTTCACTTTTATATTTACACACGCTCTATCTCTGATATTGAGCACTTTATGCCATAAATAAAGCACACCTTAAGACTATATATATATATATATATATATATATATATATATATATATATATATATAATTGTAATAAGAACTAATTGTAATGATAAATGTACCATTCTAACGACTAATCAAAGGTGGGGGGTAATTATGAATGCCAATATAAATCATCTCCATGGAAGAAAGTGGATGTTGTTCATGTGATAAGGATCGTCCTTTAGAGTTCTTAAAACACAATAAAATATTAATGCACATTAATGCATCTAGCAACTGCAACATGTCCATACACCTTTTGTCGAAAAGTGCTCTTCGCACGTCAAGTGGAAAAAATGTTCTGCTCCATTACAATCCAAGACCTCATGCACCATGAAAAACACAGGAAAATAAATTGAGTCTCGGCTGGACTGTTCTACCTTACCCGCCATCATTGGCATGATCTTGCAGCACAGATTATTGTTTTCTCTGCTCGTTGCGAAACGCTTTGATAGGCAAAACTGTCTCACATGAAAACCAGATTAAAGAATTCGTGGAAAGCCTGCACACCAAAATCTGGAGAATTTTCCTCAAAAGGTATCGAAAATCTGCTTGGGAAGCGGCAACAATTCATTTCAAATAATGCAAAAATATATAATTGAATAAATTATAATTTATTTTCGGAAGAACAAAATTCATGACATAGCTCTGATGTGGCACAAGGTCGAAACTATGGGGCGCCCAGTGAGGATCAACCTCACTACTCAGTCGTCATTGTTCTAGTGAGACAAGCTTGCTGACCATTACACCACCTCGAAGTGCCCAAATAAGTATTATATAGGCATAAGGGTGTCGTTGCCGACACTTGAGCTTGAACTTAGATCGCCAGTGAGCAAGCACAGGCGATCCCATTATTGAATTAATTAACCACGTGACCATAGAGGAAACGCATATATGCATGAAGAAGATGACGACTAACGCTCACCATTTCTAGTCTATCCTCTATTACTATATGGATCGCTATTCTCTTCTCTACACTATTCTCTATACGGATTACTATTCGATCGAGTGTTATCGAGCAAGTACTATGAGTGTGAGTAATAATCGAAGGCGTCTGACACTAGTATTGTTCAACGGCGTTACTATAGATGTATCTGCGATTACAAAGTCTCTACTTCAACGTGCATTACAAAAGTGACAACGAGGTATTCGTTGATATACAAGTGGCAACGAATCAGGGTTTTTTATGACTCAACCCGATATGTAGGACTATTCAAAAAGAAAGAGGAGATTTCTAAATTTGAATAAAACTAAATGCTAAGAGACAGAAACATATTTGATACATTACTGCAAAGGAAAAGGTTCAAAGTTATTAAAACAAATAAAAAGGTAAAAATCTGTTGGTATCCTAGTAATATGAAAATATTAGAACTGATCAACAAAAAAAAGTTTGATGTATTTTATTTATAAAGAGCAATATAATTAATGATAAACAAATCCTTTTGCCTTATATGGGGAATAGGCTATTTCGCCAGACGACGGAAGTCTTTGTTATAAAATAAAATAAAAAACAAAAACAAACCAACCGTTAATAACTTTAATAATGAACACGGCCACAAAGTACTGTCCGTATTCATAAATATTCGTACACACCATTTCTTATAGTAGTATAACAAAAAGGAATCCTTGAAAATGTCAAACACTTCAGCTTAAATCGCGCGTAAATAATAACATTTGGAATTAAAATATCTGGGAATGTTCTAACAGGGGACGGAAAGTGCGACACTGGGATCCGAAGGTGCATTGGTATGGCCAAAGATGCCTTCCAAAAGCTAAGCAGAGTATTAAGAAACAGAAAATTTTCGTTACAAACAAAGAAAAGAGTATTTAACAGTTATAGGACATCTGTCCTATATAGCAGCAAATCTGTACAATCTTCTCAAAGAAGAGGAAGAAGAGCTTTCAAGTAACAATAATGTGGTGCTAGAGAAAGATACTGGAGATACCCATGGGCCGAACATGTGAGCAACGACGAGGTTTTTTGGGGGAAATGGAAACAAAAAAGAAATACTTAACATTAAGAAGAAACAGTTGATGTTTCTGGGGTACGAAATGAGGAAAGTGAGCTTGGCAAATATGATACCCACGGGACAGATTGAGGGGAAAAGGTACATAGGAAAGCAGCACGTAATATACTTGATAAGCTTGAGTAAATGGATGGTAGATCAGTGTTTGGGAAAAATAACAAAAAGACAAAAATTCTAAAGAGCTACAAGGGCCAGGAAGATGTGGAAGGCCATGATCTCCCATGCCCTGAAGGGACATGGCACATAAAAAATACAAGAAGACATCTAGTAAAGAAAACAATTGTATTTATCCAAGAAAGACAGTGAAAAAAAAAATGAACAACAAAAACGTACCTTGGCAAACTTGTTTCTATGAAACATGTATTAAAGAAGGAATGCTGACCAAATACATACATACATACATACATACATACATATATATATATATATATATGTGTGTGTGTGTGTCTGTGTGTTTGTGTGTGTGTGTGTGTGTGTGTGCGCGCGCGCGCGGGTGTATGTTTGCTTGTCTGTCTGTCTTCGTGAAAGGTCGTTGCTGGTGTGAAAAATCTTCCGGCATTTCGTGTCTCCATTCTACGATGCTACTGAGAGCACTTACTGTTCTTTATCTGTCCATTGTGTGGTTAGTCGGAAGCAATGTCTTCTTGTCTACTGTTCCGCACATGCGCAGTAAAGGTCAAAGTCTGTTAATATTCCGAAACTTCAGTCGGTGAGAAGCTGTTATGCTCTCATGAGATATATTCAGTTGTACTTCTGTTGGTAATGGTGATTTTGGGGTCTCGAGTAATTGAACACAAAATAAAAAGCAGTTTATCAATTCACTAGCAGCATGACCCGGCATTGCCCGTGCTTGATTCAAAAATCGTACGACTCATACAGCAATCGCTATCACTTGACTTAAAATATTTTTGCCCTTCCTTTGCCGTGCTGATGTTGCTACATGACTTACTTCTTGCCTATCTCACACTGCGAATTTTTTCGAAGATCTATACTAAACAACTTCTGTTACGAAAATAGAACTAAACAAAATGAACACAAAACGATCAGCTTTAAAAAAAAGGATTCGTAACTGGAAAAACCGAATGAAAAAAGAATGTTAACAACAAATACTTTTTCACACAAACCCAGTTCTGCGGAATCAGAATCAACATTGAATTTAAGCAAGCGAATGAGCCAATTGGAGTAAAGTGCCATGCAGATTTAAATTTTTCCCACTTGTGACGAATGCAGCCATCGATTTTTTTTGCATGCTAGTTAGTCAGCTGTTGGCTCTCACGCTGGCCATTAGAATATTCCTGCATATTCGTAGCAGCCAGCTATCGGCTCTTATTCTGGCCAGTAGAAAATGGCCGAAAACTACATGAAAACTGCCGTAGAAGCATGAAAAAATCGATCATTTCCACTATCGATGGGAGTTGGGAAGTGCAAAGTCGGTCTTGGCCTTTCCGCTAACTTGAAGCATGTGCATGTAAATTTTGCTGCAAATCCGTCGAAAATTGCGGCCGTGCATTCGTTACAAACACACACACACACACACACACACGCACGCACATACACATACACACACACACACACACACACACGCACATACACGCGCGCACACACACACACACACACCTGCCTTTTATAGATAGAGATACATTAAAGTGAACGACCAGTAAGTCGCCATCTTTTCTTTTCAATGTTTGATTTCCGTTTCCTCTTTTTCTTTCATCTATTCGTTTTGTTGCTACTTCGATGGTAGTCAAGATCCATACATACTCACGTATAGTGCTAGTTTTTACGCAGAAAATGGGGGCTCACACTATACACAGGTAATTTTTTTTTAAGAGGTTACAAATCATTCATCTTCGGTGACCGGTTGCACTATACACAAGTATTTTTTCTGGAGGGATTAAAATTCATGAAAAAACTTCAGGGGTTAAACTTATACAGTGTGCCACCCAAAAATTGAGATAATTTAAAATGTGAAAATATCTGTGGAACTACATGTACCACATAAACGAAATTAAATTGATTTCATGTTGAACAAGAAAAGATATTCAAAAGGATGTACATTTTATAACCGATTTGACAAAGCTTCACAAATGTTCAATATGCGCACTACCTTGCCACAACAGACATGAAGTCAGTAGTCTAGCTCCTCCCATACGCGCTGTAGCACGTTTGGCGTAGCATTCTCCAGCGCCTTTGATTATCTGCTTAAATTCCTCTAGGAAGAGAAGAGATATAGACCTATCCTTTCATATAGCCCCATAGAAAAAAATCTCAAAGTGTCAAGTCAAGTGAACTTGGTGGCCATTTTAACAGTAGACTGTCATTATCATTTGCAACCCTGATATATAATCTTGGCAGATTCTCATTTAAGTCCGTCCTGAGGCGCCGAGATATGTTTTTTATTTTTTTTTTGCGGTGGGGGGCGGACGCTATCCATGAAGACTTTTTTTTTGTTCTCAGAAATAGTGTAAATTGAAGAAGCAATTACTTTATTTTATATGAAACATTTTTTTTTCAACGTTCCATATGACCGAAAATTGCTAACGCTAATGTGCAAAGCTTGAATTATGCCGGTGTGCTTCAGCGCATACATTTAGGCCTTCTTCAGCCGTAGAATTCTTTGTAAGCACAGGCAGCATCCTACAAATATGCCCTCAAAGTGGGAGACTTTTCAAAATTGACCTTACTAGAAATACCCGCGGTTTTCTAACTTGAATTTATCTGATGGATCTTAAGCTAATGATTGAATTAAGCTAATGGCGAGTTCTACGAAAATACCATATTCGAAGAGATCCCCTATCGCATCGGTAAATATTTAAACGTTAACAATTATTACAATAACAATCATAAATAGGAATACTGATCGATATTTTAAGAAGTAAGGGGATACAAATGAAAAGATTTTAAATTGAAATTTTCCACTTCTACCTTCCCTTCTTTCTTTTATTCATTTTTTAAATTAAGTTCACCCCAACAAGGTACTGAAGCCAGTGAAACACAAGAGGTTACTGCGTGTGGAAGAATTCGAAAACAGAAACGCCACTAAGAAGAATATTAATCGGGCGGATCGTAGATAGAAATTGAGATTGCATTTAAATTTTTGAAGACTAATGTTGGCTTGAAAGCATGGAACTAGTTCCAAAAGTGTGATGTGTGAGAAAAGAAACTGTTAGCATAGAACTTACGGTTATATTTAGTCACCTCTACTGTATAACGATGAGACCCCCTTGCCACTCTAGTACTGTAATAAAAGATCAGGATCAGTGCTCTTTTCTGAAACTTATCAAGGATCTCTTGATATATAACAGGAACAGCGAACTATATGTAATATTCTTCGCAGGGACGAATGGTAGGCTTATAGATATGTACAATTCATTCTGTAGAGAAAAATGTCTAGGACGATACAGTAAACCAACTTTCTTGGCAGCTGACCTAGCAATGGATTCAGCAAAGTCTTGCAGCCTAGAACGTTAAACCGACAAGGCGCAACGAATCAGTCCCATGGTGGTTAGCATCAGTCATGCTAATGGAAGGCAGATAGTAGTCGCCCAAACGATTAATAGAAAATAGCTTAGTTTTGGAGCGTTCAAATTAACAACTCATTCTTTGCCACAGTCAACAATAGACTGAATGTCGTTTTTGATATCGGTCACCAATTTGAACTTATCGGGGCAATCGGACTTTCTATCGTGACAGGAGTAAATTGCTGTGCCATAAACAGAGAAATCAAGTTGAGAGCTGATGCCGTCGTGAAGGCCATTAATGAAAACTAAAAACAGAGTAGGGCCATGAATAGAACCTTGGAAGACAACTTCATTAGTACGAAAGGATCTGAAAGAGTTGTCGTTCAGAATAACTTTTATTTCACGATTTGACATTTCTCAATGAAACCAAGTAGCGTATCTGATATGTTTTTTATAATCAACGAGAATAGTTCATTATTTATTAGGTATTGGCAGGGCTTAACGGTCGTGCAAACAATTATAATAGGAAGGATGTTATCCTCTTCAAATCATGAGTAAATTGTTATCTATCCTCTCTATTCTCACTTCCTACTCTTTCATTCATATCACGTGCATCGTTCAGCAACCGTCGTCTTGAGTGGCTCCTGAGCCTTGTATTGGGTGAAAGTATTTGTTTCGAAACTCTGAGTATGTTACCGAGTAGGAGAAACACCTGAAGATAGATTCGAACACCTAGCTTCTTTGAACTTCTGACTTAACACTGAGTGCAGAATTCATTTTCACAATCATTTGGGTGTGACCGGTATATATTGCAGTTATCGCTGATCGTCCTCTCCCAGAACAAAGATTCTTCATTGACATTAAATTCAATCATCCGGTATTTCTTGCACGAATCCTATAATACACTTATTGTGTCATGGATTGGAGGTAAATTTAAATCAAGAGAAAATTCTCATAGAGCATTGGCGTCTGCTTCAATCAATCAGCGTAAAGGAAGGAGAATTTTTCTCATACTAGTCTATACGGATCAAAATGGCGAAGACAACAATAGAGGATAAAAACTGGAATGTCTTTTTATTCTCCATACCTTTTCAATTTGAGATTTTAGTTTTAAGTTTCATTTTTATAGGCCATCGAATTTATTTTCTCGAGTATTTTTCTTTCTATAGAAAACGTTCTTTCTTTCCCTCTAAAATGAGCCTCTTGTTGGAATTTTCTATATTATTATGTTGTTTTTTTAAAAATACATACCTTTTCCTATTTATGAAGAAAATCTTTTATTCCCCTTTTTTTCTGTTCGTATAAATCTATTCATTTCCGATATGAGAAGAAAAATCACTTTTCGGATGGATAGAATTGTGCTATTATTATTATTATTATTATTATTCCATTCGGATTATATCCCATATTTGCTAACCCACGCAGAAACGCCCAAGGTCTTACGTTCGCCTGAGTAACGAGCGAGTGGCATCTTTCACTTATGCTTTACGTGTAAATGAAAATCCTTGAAAAACTGCATAGCATATTCTTTCCTCGGTGCCAGGGGAATTCAATGTGCATATATCGATCAAAATTAATCTTTCATTATTTCGACTTCTCCTGTCACCAGCCAGATGCTCAAAATCTACGTGAGAAACCAGGAATTCTTTTTGAAGCCACTGGAACCAGTAATAAGAAGTATATTTATAACTACAGTAAGTATGTAAAAAAAAAAAGAATAAAAACACTTTCATGTCAATATTTCTATTATGTAAAAAGAAAAAGAAGACCTTGCCTAGATGGAGAATGCATACAGTACTTCCAAAGGGAGTTAACTCTGGTATTCCTCAACATGAAAACATCTGTCGTTATTAACTTTTAGCATTCTGAATTATTAATATTCTCTTTTCACTTAAGGCATCTCAATTGCAGTAAACTTATTTTTAATTTCACTCAAAGACGTTTTCTGTTGCCATAGCAGGATAAGACAACACAATTATGAAATTCAAACACACTATTGTTCAGGGATCAGAGTCACTTTCAGTGGCGGGATAAACATTTTGTACAGCAGATGAAGTCATATACAGAGGGAGAAAGGTAAAAAAAAAACTGACTAGTGGCTTAATTGATTGATTAGTTTTCTAAGGTTTACCAACACTTTGCAGGTTACTTAAAACCAGAAAACTTTTAGATCGTAAGATCTGGGGTGGGGGGTGGCATAATGATTTAGTGATAGAAGTTTTACTAATTAACCCATAGCTGGCGGAAGAAGAGGTGATTCATACCTTTCCCAAAGATATTTGCCCAGAGGTGAATATAACGAACCCAACTTGAATTGGAACAGCTCTCCGATTAAAAATACCGAGCCATTATGCATTATATGCATACGTACGTGTGTATGTATGGATTGTTCATGCGTTTCCTAAAAGGGAACGCGATCTTCCGCGAGAGATTTACATGTTGTCGTATAAAATAAGATGAGGCTGCGAATAATTACGCGGAGTATTTAAATTAGGTTGGTGCAAAAATAATGACGTAATAATGTCGTTTTTTGACGTTACGTCAAAAAACGATATTATTGCGTCATTATTTTTGCACCAATCTAATAGTACTGGAAACCGTCCCCTAGGAGCAGTTTCGAAAATTAGGAGTTAAACTGTCAATACATTCTCAAGAAAGATATACATTTTAATTTATTTTTTTAAGCAAGGGGGCTAATTCACCAATAGTGATATTGGTGGATGCGACAAGATCAAGTGCCCAATTGATAAGTTAAAGTTGTTTTGCTGCCGGAACACAAACGAAGAGGGACGAAACGAACAGCAGGACCGGAGACAAACGAAAAATCCACATAGGAACGGCGCAAACTAAAGTCGAACCATAACCGGGACACAGAAAGCGAGGACGAAGTAAAAAGAAATCAGTATCACGAAAGTTCCGTACGATTGTAATACTTACGACTCACTAAGAAGTGGTCCGTCTGTTTATATCTCGAGCCCAGAAACATCCATCGGTAATTTTGTTACGCAAGACACGAATCATATATGTTTCCAGCCTGTTCCCGGCTTTGTCCTATGATTCAAGTCGAAATTCCCTAGGTCACCAGTTTGTTTTGGCCTGCCCTTTTTATTCCGACTGGGCCAGTCTTTTTTAATTTTCTAATGTCCATATTTTTTCTTACCTTTTCCTTCCCTTAGCAAGCAAGCCTCTTCATTTTGTTGGAAGCTAGAATGTAACGGTCACTCTTATTTTTGAAGAGTGGACGGGTCCTACTAACGGCTGTTTTTATTTTGTTTTTAGTTTTTTTTAGTTTGTTTTGTTACAATCTTTTATTCGCTTTCTGGGTTCATTCCCTCCCCTCATTTCATGATTCATGACATTTTTATAAGTTTTGTTATTAGACACAAACTTTCATAAGAATTTTATATCATGGGGTGTTTTGTAGGGCCCTGTGAATATGTGGTATTGTGGTAGATGTAGGATTGAATGGTGCTAGATGAGTTCTTGTGGTAAATGTATAAATTATGTTGGATCAATGGGTCATGATTGTGATTATCTAGAACAAGGACAGTTAGCCAAAACCAGCCCTTACCCACTTCCCCTTTATCCTTGGGCAACAATTATTGTATATTTTATCATAGTAAATATATTCCTTTTTTCAGTTTTTCGAGATCATTTATTCCACTCCATCATTTCATTGATATAATTCACACACACACACACACACACACACACACACACATATATATATATATATATATATATATATATATTATAATTATTTTAAAAAAATATGATTCCATAACTATATAAGAGTTCCCATGTTTCAAAAACTAAAGCTAAAAACTTCAATTTAATTATAGAAATTAAATTAGATTAAAGTACCTAGATCTGTTTCATCCTCAAGCGAATTTTAGAGTAACAAATTTTGAAATTTACGGAGATTTATAAGCATATACTTTCGTGATATTAATTTCTATAGAAACGGAGAAAACTTTAATAAGCAGGGTTTACATTTTCCCTGACAACTATTGTATCAACATATTAGTTACTTTCGAAAAGAGGTTATGTCAAGAAATAATTATAATATAGACTCTACTTGTGTATTGAGCACTGTTTTTTTTTTTAATAAAACAAAATTACTAAAGAACTTCGGATTATTGACCTAACTGTTCTTTCCTATTTTTCTGCACACACACACACACACACACACACACACACATATATATATATATATACACCCTGACGATCAGTTTAGATGAAACATAAGTAGGTTTACCTGGCTCTTTAGGTTTATATTAGGTTTGCTCTGTTTAGTCCATTGAGCACTTTACGTAGTTACTTTACTCGTTTTGAAGGGTTTTTTTCCTTTGGACTCTGAGTTTGAATTCTGGACGATTGTTTTCGCCTCAATTTCATGGTCTTAGTTCTTTCTTTTTTTGTCCCTCATTTTTCCTTGGGTACTGGGTTATATATATATATATATATATATATATATATATATATATATATATATATATATATATATACACACACACACACAATTGTATATATTCAATTTTTTAATTAATGGGGTGTTTTTGCCCAGTAGGTGAAAAGCATTTTGTTGTTGAAGTAGCGAATGATGAGAGATAGATTCTTATGCTGAATGAGTTTATTGTAACGAATGAATGGGTCGTAAATCCGATTAGCTTAGGTATAGGATAGCTCGTACTTATCAGGACCTCTTTTCTGCATTTGTCACAATTACCTTGTAAGAATCAATAATCAATCATAGACATGAATCAGATGCATAACCAAATTCTAGGCATCGTTCAGCCCACCGCTGTGACCATATTTTTTACAAGCAGGCTTTCTCGGGGTCGCGCCGGCCATCCCCCTCCTGCATACGCAGCGCACCTAGCGTTGTCCTTTTGGCCATCGGGCACAGGCAACCTGATCGAGAGTAGCCTCCGGTATTCCTCAACAGAAAAACATATGTCGTTATTAAAAAATTAAATTCTAACCAGTGATTTAATTTGCCATGTGCTGGAAAATGTTTAGTTGTGGACACCATATAGGCTTGATTTGTTCTTTGCAGCTGCATACATTTTCTTGTGAGGTCTGCATAACTTTCCCTTGGTAATTTGGCAAGATTTTGAAAAAAAATGAAGTCTATTCGGTGTTTTTCAAAGTAGTTTGTTGTTTTACGTTTTGCCAGAAGAAAGTATATTTTTTGTGTGCCTACAAAAGATCCCACAGATGCTTTCGTTTGGTTAGTTTTACGGCATATCAACCTCAATGGGTTATTTAACATCGACCATTTTTTTCCTGGTAATATTTTGTTTTGTCAAAATTCTATTTCTGGTAATATTTTTCCTTCAAAAATGTTGCTGGTAATATTTTTACCTCAAAAATGTATATTCGGGGTTAACTATTTGTCGATAGCTGGGACCCTAACAGGTACTACCACCCCGGATAAGAGTGGACCTGGGAACGCCAGCAATTAATTTTCACGCTCCTCAAAACCTCAAAAGGTTAAGTATTGTCGAATAATCTGTAGTGTCCGTATCAATTTGTCTTCAACTTTTGAATTGTCTTGGAAGAAGGTTCATTGGTTTGCTAGAAGATTGGCATATTCCTTGCGAGTTCACTGATTTTCTTGGGTTGAAACTTTGTTGGGGTTACGTGTGGCGTATTCATACTCTCTTTTAATCATATCACTCCAAGCAAGGCGGTAAAGTCCCTGAGGCGCAAGGGGTTTACTCATTGTGAGAGACTATGAAATAAAGAAAACATTTTTTTATCCAAATTCGTGAATTTGTTTTGCTTATGCTAAGTCTTGAAAAGAACTATATAAATTTCATTATTTTTTAACCATAATGTTGAATTTTGTGTTAAAATTAGTCAAGTTTTTAACAGGCAAAATCTCGAGTTGATGTTAAAAATTGCCGCAAAACATTGTTCATTTAAGATGGAATAATCTATTATGACATGTCTCTAATTTGTATTTAGATACATTGGATTTATTTTCTATTTTACTAGTCGAATTGTTCACCTGTATCACATATAATCCATTATTGTACATAATTAGGTTATAATACACTTGTAAATACTACCTCATGAAAATTGAGATGTAGTAGAGTATGGGCCAGTGCGTTTCAATGATGGGTAGTGGAACTGTGTCATAGAATCGGTAGTGGGGGTCAGGCCGCCTGGACGATTGCGCCCAACATGAAACAGCCCGTCGCCTCCGCGTGTCGACTTCAATCTTCATTTTATATTTATATTTACATACGCTTTATATCTCTGAAATTGAGCACTTTAAAACAATATTTCTTATATATATATATATATATATATATATATATATATATATATATATATATATATATATATATATATATAAACATACAACGTGTGTTAGCACGTGCGATACCCTGTCTTCATCAGCCGCCGACCAGGGGTGATATCACGGTTTCGGTGGCTATGGCGGGACCGCCACCCCTGGCGCCACCAGCAGCGTTTGCCACCAGGCAGGGTATGAAGATAAGCTCACTAATTGTTCCTTTAAGTAAAATCTATCTGCAATGAAGGTTTTTTGAACGCGTTTGCCGTTATTGACGCGCTCGTAAAAGTCGTTACAGACGACCACGCAAATATCTCACTTGCGCATGTTAGGCCGTGATTTTGCGCGCATTTTATTTGCATGTTTTGATCTCGACTAAATCCAACATGACGCGTGTTGAACAGTTTTTTGAAGGCGATGCGAAACGCTTTTCAACCAACGGCCAGTGATGCCTATTTTTGAAAGGAAGGAAATGACTGAATGTCCTAGAAACCCACGACACCCAATCTCAATAGGCATCACGTGACACGTCGAACAATTTTCCATATATATATATATATATATATATATATATATATATATTAGCAAATATATGGATATAGATCCGACAGTATGAAGAAAATATACGGAAAAAACAAACAAAATCCTTATATGGAATTATGCTGTTTTAATGTTAATATGTCAATGTCGGACGTTTCGGTCTAATAAACCATCTTCAGGACATATTCATAAAATATAATTAACATTATCAATTCAACATGACAAAGACGATGGACATAAGAACAAGACTTATCCAAACAGATAACTGGAAACGGAACGCTGATCATATAAAACTTTTTGTCCAGGTCTGCTTCAAAACGTCTATTTTCTCTATCGTTAGAATATGCTGTCAAAAAAATCAATAAATATTAGGATGAATGAAATATTGATTTATTGATTAAACAACTTTTACCCGCGACAAGATGGATTAGATGAATTGCTAAATTTGGATAATATATAAAGCACTAAACACGTCTTTTGTAGTACATATCAACAAATAAGCCTATTTCGTACTGATGCTAAGATAATGTCTTTATGAGATTGTACTGATAAATCACCAGTTACCTCCCCTTGAGATCTGGGAGGTATAAAAAGCACCATGTTTATCCGTCAGTAGACAAGTAGTCGGAGTAAAATTCAATAAAGCTTTGGTATAAGTTTATTCACTTGTTCTGATTTTACTACGGAGATGCCATTTGAAAAATACGTCTTTGGAAATACATGCTAAAGGAGACTGCAAAATTAGATATTTGGTTTAAAAGTATGTCTTTAGGAATATATATTAAAAGTGCGTCTCTAGAAAGAGAATTTAAGGTACCTTTGGGAAAATATATTTAAAAATATATATATACTTTTAGCAATTGATTTTTTAAATGATTTTGACAATAGATATTTTAAAAGTCCTTTTGGGAAATAGATACTGCAAAACACGAAATACTTCTTTGGAGCATATATTTGAAAACAGCGGATTTTAATAATCTACACTGAAGGGAGTTTTTTTTTTTTTTAAACATCTATAAATATCTGTGGGGCATTTCGACGTATTTCTGTTACGAAACACTTCAGAAATATGTTCAAAGAAATACAAAATAGGAAATCTGAAAATGCGGATAAAAAGACAAGGAAAATAAAGTTTAACTATAGGGACAAATGTAGCAAAGACCGAAAAGGGGAGTTGAGTTAAGACTGCTCGACACTAGCTTTCCTATATCAAGCTAAACAGGTTCACGATGCATTCATTCGCTACAATATATTCATTCACCATAAGAATCTATTTGTCATCAATCGTTCCTACATCAAAATACCTCTCACCTACTGGGCAAAAAAACCCCCCTCATGAATTAGAAATTTGAATATATGCAATTGTGTATAGAACATATATATATATATATATATATATATATATATATATATATATATATATATATATATATATATATTAAAATTCTTAAAGCTATATACATAAAAGAGTTGAAACCTAACCTAGACAAAATAAACTATGAAATCTCCACAAATATTCTTAAATGCCTATAATTGGTAACAGAAGCCATTGGTTTATGCCAACGGCTTCCCATACTTAATACTTCTCGAATTCACTCTCGTGTGGTTATATGTGACATCATGAGCTGCGGTGCGATTTTCGCTTCCAGGGTCTTATATGCACGAGTTTATCGTTGCTTGGAAATCATCCATGTAAACAGAAACAGACTATCAGCACATTCTTGTCCGTGTATTGCTTAATATATTGCACAGTAATTGTCATATTTGATAATGGCTTATGTAAACCGAAAGCTTAAATTGGATTACAAAATATGTATCAATATTGTGATTTTCTTTCTTCGTTTAATGATAATGTTATTAAGCTTATCAGACGTTAAGAATTTACATAAAATAAATAGACAGCACTTGTCTATATTATTTAATGAAACATTTATGAATTTATACATACATACATATATACATACATATATATATATATATATATATATATATATATATATATATATATATATATATATATCAATGAAATGATGAGGTGGGATCAATGAGCCCGAAAAACTGAAAAAAAAAGAATATATTTATTATTGTAAAAAAATATAATAATTGTGGCACAAGGCCAGAAGGGAAGTAGGAATGGGTTGGCTTTCGTTAACTATCCTTGTTTTAGATAATCACAATTATGACCCAATCATCCAAGACAATTTCTCTATTTACCACAAGAACTCATCCATCACCATTCAATCCTACATCTACCACAATACCACATATTCAATAGAGAACTACAAATACCCCATGACATAAAAATGTCATGAAATTTCATAATGTCTAATTGCCAAGATATATAAAAAATGAAATGAGGGGGAGGGAATGAACCCAGAAAACTAATAAAAGATTATAACAAAAAAAAAAAAAAAAATCTAAAATAAAACAGATGTTAGCAGGGCCCGTCCACTCCTCAAAACTAAGAGCATTCTGACTTCAGACAAAATGATGAGGCGCGCTTGCTTAGGGAAGAAAAAGATAAAGAAATATATGGATATTAGAAAATTCAAAAACACTGAACCAGTCGAGATAAAAAAAGAGCAGGCCAAACTTGGGGAAGAGTAATTTCGAGTTGAATCATAGGGCGAAGCCGGGAACGCATATCATTCATGTCGCCCATAGCAAAATTACCGATGTTTCTGAGCTCAAAATAAACAGACGGATTTCTGCATTTTAATATCAGTGTTTTAGTGACACTGACATCAGAATATTTCAGTGTCAGTTGGGCGTACATGTGATGTGTGACAGAAGTCGGAAGAGGGATTTTTTTTAAATATAACATTATATTGAATTAACTGCAAGGTCAGATGCTAGAAAAGCCGGTTCATTGCGTCATACTCTCGTATGACACAATAAACCGATTTTCTCTCCAGTATCTATCTTACATATTTATAAGTCTACTATTCGTCTATGCTTTCTCTGGTATAAATTTAGAAATTCTTTGATCAAATCCGAAGAAGACTACTAGTCCCGACCACGCATCCTGGTTTCAATCACTTTCCTGCAGCTGAAATGAATCATCTTCGGGCCTTTTCTATAAACATTTTCATGGTAATTGTTCTTTCCTCTATGCTTTCATTGGGTTTCACTTTTAAATGTTGTTATTTTTTATTCCTCACAAATGTACATGTACATGTGCTAACTACTTAGCACTACATAGAGAGTTTGAGGCGCACTACGCTTAGATAATCACCATAGAGACTTGAGGTATTATGGTGACTGTAGTAAGAATGGTAAGTAAGAATGTGTTGTTTGGGTGTAAGGAATACTGTAGTATGTTTGGGCCAGTAATTGTGGCTCGCTAAGTTTAAGACAAGATAGATTTGAGACCAGCCTTCTCCTATTCCACCTTTAGGCCTTGCGCCGAATTTTTGTATTCTTCAATATATGTATTGCTTTATGGTAACACGAAGAGTATTTTGTTTAGTTTCTTGTATGTTAAATTGTAGTCATTGTAAATATTCATTGGTGCTTCGTTTTTAAAGGTTGTTATTTTTAGTCCTCACTCTCCACAGAAAAATTGTACATATGGGAACTACTTTAGACTTGATATTGACTTTGAGGCATTGCGGTGGCTGTAGTGAGAAAGGTAAGTAAGAATGCGTTGTTTTGCTGTCGTATGTTTCGGTCAGTAATTGTAGCTAGCTAAGTTTAAGATAACGCAGATTGAAAACCAGCCATCCCCTCCCCCCACACTTTTGGCTTTATGCCACATTTTTATATTTTCAAAATAAATATTACTTTCTTCTATAGTACCTAGACTTTATGAATTTAAGCGCAGTACTAGATTGGCGGCAAGGTCTCGTCATTTTACAGTTAAAATGGATCGATCCAACCATAACTTTTATGCTGGTAGCTTCTTTATTATCTATTCCAAAAGACATATCTACACCCAGATGCCATTTAAAAAAAAAAAAGTATTAACTGAGAAAGTGTTTCATTTGTTCCAGCGATTCCCCTGAATGTACTGGAATGGATATCGTCT
This sequence comes from Acanthosepion lycidas, assembly GCA_963932145.1. NCBI lineage: Eukaryota > Metazoa > Mollusca > Cephalopoda > Sepiida > Sepiidae > Acanthosepion > Acanthosepion lycidas. Next base: position 5,634,229 of record OZ010603.1, read on the forward strand.
CCGTTCACTGGTGTTCTCCTATATAGCAATGGATGTTGGACAATGTCCTCACATATGAAGTTGAGACTTGAGGAAACAGTGATGTGGTTCTACAGAAGAACTGTGAGAATACCATGGACGGAACATGTGAGTAAGTTTTAAGGAAAATAGAAACGAAAACGACAGATATATTTAGATTCAGAAAGAGCTGAAAACTCTTGGACCCAATGATGAAAAAGGGCTTGGAGATGGTTGGGAATAACAGGCGCTGTAAGCTTCGATGTATGGGTTGGGTAATGGATAAGGACTCAGAAGCCTTGGTTGCTAACCAGTCTACCGCAGAAGAAATAGCAACCTACTGCGGAAAAAATCTTCTTCTTAGTTAAAAATCGAAAGATACATGATCGCCTAGGCATGTATCATGTACGGCACTTAACTGATCGAAATTTCTCTAAAACTCTTATCACAAGTAGAATTCATTTAATAAATAAATAAGCATTTCATTTCGTCAAATTCTATAGCATATTTTATAACATATGCTAGCCTTAAAGAAAATAAACAAAACGATAAATACTTACTTGGGAAAGGTATGAATATTCTTCTTCTCCTCTTCCTCCCCAAGCTATGGGTAAGTAGCAGGACAGACCGGGCTCTATAGCCTTGGATGGCAACTGGTCTACCGCAGAAAGAAATGCTTCGACAATCAGGCGATCATGTATCGAAAGATATATGATCACCTAAGCGTGTATCACGCATGACACATAACTGACTGATTTACCAAAATTACACAAAAATATTTTGAAATATTAAAGAGTACATTTATTCAATAAAATCACCATTGGCTTCAACCACGGCCTCCAGACTACTTTGGAATCTCCAGAAACTCTTCTTGATGGTCTCCTTCTTGTAGTATGTGCCATAATCCTTGTCTTCAGTTCATCGTTGGTATTACAATAAGTTTTGTTGGTCTCTCTCTCTCTCTCTCTCTGTCAACTGCGCCCCACACATAATAATCAAGGGGTCGCGATTTAGGGAGTTAGGTGGACAGATGTAAGGCCACGAGTGCTGTTATTTTTCTCGGCTATTTATATATACGGGTCAGTGATGCATTGTGGGTAGTCTATATTGGCGGCGTGATCCGTACATATAAATAGCCGAGAAAAATAACAGCACTCGTGGAATGATGATTGCGTCTAGCATGAAACAGCCTGTCACCTTCAATGTTCACTTTTATATTTACACACGCTCTATCTCTGATATTGAGCACTTTATCCCCAAAATATAGAACACCTTAAAACTATAGTTCTTCATGTATATGTGTGTGTGTGTGTTTGTGTGTGTGTGTGTATTAAAGCAGAAAATTCTCTTTTAGTCATGTCTGATTGAATAAATTACAGACACTATGCTAATTTTTAAAAAATCCGCTCATGCTCACGAATAACCCTCTGTGTATTGATGTTAAGAAAGAACAGTGCTATAACTGTTTAAATTTCTTTTATTTTCATTTCCCAAATACTTTCGATCTTCTTCCAAGATCATCTTCAGGGGTGCAAGTAGTACAAAACTATATGTTATTCATTAGTACAAGTATTTATAAAGAGTTGTGTGTTGTTATCCATTACTATAATTTTTTCATTATGCTTTTAAATGCAAAATGGTTGACAATGTGCTGAGCATTCATTAGAAAGGGAAAAATGTCCCTTTATGTAATTTTTTTCATGTTATAATGTCATGGTCATGCGCGTATTAAAGCGTAAAAAATGTTCCTTTACAAGCATTTCAGAACATTACTGCAGTATTCATAGTTAATTCTGTTCAGTGCCAGCTTTAATTTTTTTAATATGAATTGTTTCTAGTATCTGTAATCTGAATTTGTTGTTTCCATGGTGTAGGATAGTTGTAATGTCGATTAGTATTTTTTTATATTGTAAATGTGGCCAGGAATGTTGTAGATGTCTCACAATGGCCAAATAGTCAAACGTATGTACTATAAGGCTTCTTGTTAGTGTATTTGTCGTATATCCAACATATATAGTTGATTTTTTTGTCGGCGATGCATTCTCCCAAGAGACATTTAAATTTATATATAATGTTGGTTTTACGTAATACATCAGTTAGTGGGGAGGAATTATTGCGAATAATTAAATTAGTTGTATCGTATTTTTTATAATATATGATTAATTTTATTTTTTTATTAGAATACAAGGAAGATACGTTAGTATGAATGAGTTTCTTTATTATATTTTCATCCTGCTTGTAGTTAACATGCATCTGGTTGCAATATAGTAGTGTAATATATTTAGTGTCCTTTGGAGAAGTACTATATTCTATTTGACGTGTGTTGAGGTTTTTTTATATATCGTCTTATTTGTTCTCCGACAAAAAATCAATTATATATATTTCGGGTATACGTCAGTTAATGAGAGTCTGCTTAATATTTTTTAGTTTATTGTAGAAAATCTTTTTTGTGGAGGAATTAATTTGTGCTCAGTTAATTAAATTCTGGATAAATGCTATTTTGTAGTAATCTGGACATTCACTCTTATAGTTTAGAAGACAAGATTTTTTGCTGGCTGTTTTTTTTTTATGTCCTGAAGATGGTTTATTAGACCGAAACGTCCGACGTTGACATTATATTAACATTAAAACAGCATAATTGCATATAAGGATTTTTGTTTGTTTTTTCCGTATATTTTTCTTCATACTGTCGGATCTATATCCATATATTTGCTTATATATATATATATATATATATATATATATATATATATATATATATATATATAATAAAGCGTTACGAAATCAGTTGACTGAAATTAGCTGCAGATTCAGCAAGTAGCGGAATCAGAATCCTAAGTTTACATATATATATATATATATATATATATATATATATATATATATATATATATATATGTGTGTGTATGTGTGTGTGTGTGTGTGTGTGCGGATGACTATCCTCTCGTTACCCGATCGAGCACTCTGGAGAAAGAGATATTTGTAAACAATGGTTCCTTCTGCTATTAACGCACCGCTCTGCAATTAAGAATTGAGCACTCTTGATTTTTGTATACATCTCGGATATAATACGTTAAAATTACCCTTTCTCTCTCGTGCGCCGATAACTTAGGGGCAGAATCTCTGACTGATGCCAAATCTGTCAAATTTCTTTACCGACTTGAAGCAATCGGACTCTAGTAGCTACACTGATGAGCTGCGATCGAGCGAAACAGGCTGTATGTGGAAATATATATATATATATATATATATATGTGTGTGTGTTTGTGTGTTTCTGTGTGTGTGTGTTTCTGTGCATGTGTGTGTATGTATGTGTGTGTACCTGTGTGCGTGTGTTTAATGAGATGAAAAGACTTAAAGTGGAAATGGTTTTGGTGTGACGCGTTTAATATATATATATATATATATATATATATATATATATATATATATATATATGTAAGTATATTAAATAATTTTATCTTCTCCCTCTTTATGCGCATAATAGGCATAATTGTTTCAAAAGGATTATTTGTCCCCATTAGGCCGCGCACGCATTATTACAAGTACGTGCATATATATATATATATATATATATATATATATATATATATATATATATATATATATTAGTAGATATCATATCGTTGCAAGTACGTTCATATACAGTATAGCGCAGATAAATCTGGAATTTTTACCTGGCAACAGCGACGTGATGTCACAGTGTAACGAGGTTTCGAGAGCGTCATTGGAAAGTACTACACCTCAAATAGCTGTCTGGCCGTTGACGTTCGAGGTGTCTTGGGATTGACATGTCTTCAGAATACGATCGTCGACCGGCTGATGTGGAGAGTCTAGTAAATCATTGGATGGTTTATATACCCTAAAACCATGGTCTACGCACTTGTGAAGTCATTTGAGGCCCTCAGATGATAAGGACACTTTCAGGTCAGGACGCTAGACTCAATTGAAGCGCTCTGACGGCACCAGGACACGCGGGTTCGACACTGACGTTGTCGAGGTTCTCAAGGGAAATCCCAGTTAAATCATGGGAAAAATAACAAAGGAAATGGTAACCAGCAGGAGATCAATCGGGCGTACTGACAGGGAGGGACTCTTGTGCTCAAGAGGCGTCACTTGCTCACCGTACCACTGGTCGCTTGATTTATGACACCTCCACTCTCTGCCAGGCTGCAATAATCTAGACTATTTTTATGGGGTGTTTTGGAGAGGGCGATGAACAGCAGGTCCTACTACACTAAACAGGCTCTCAAGGCAGCCATCATAGACGCCATGGTCAACATGGACAGAGACGTCGTCACCGATGTCTCATCCAGCTTCCGACCTCGCCTAGAGAAAGTGGTAGGCGATGATGGTTAAATTGTGTGATTTTTGTACCATGTATATGTGCCTGTGTATAAAGTGTCATTAAAATATTAATTTGTTATATAAAAGTTGGTGTTTTTATTATCCATTAAGTTTTTCCAGATTTGCCTACGGTACACTATATATATATATATATATATATATATATATATATATATATATATATATATTGTCATCCACAGACAGACTGTTTCGCTGTATGACAGCTCATCAGTGTAGCTAGATGTCCGGTTGCCTCAAGGTAGGATTGAAAAAATTGAACACTGAAGTCAACAATCAGAGGCGACAAGTTGTTTCATGCCTGAAATGAAACAGCCTGCCGCCTATGAGTGTTGACTTAAATGATCACTTTTATATTCACATACGCTCTATCTGTTATTGAGCACTTTATCACATAAATATCACACCTTAATATTATATATATATATATATATATATATATATATATATATATATATATATATATGTCTCATTAAGTAATTTAGACAGATTTTGACCTTTTTTTTAATAGGATCACCAAGTTTCTTAGTATCCTTATTAAAGGAAGAGAGAAAATTACCATCTTGATGCATATTCGTTTTATTCCGGGTAATTTTGACATTAGCACAATGTCGTCATCAGGTTCTTGATTTTTGTAAGGCAAAAATTGTTGTGTTCATCTGATAATTAAATTCGCACGTAAAATATTTAATTTTCAGACGAACACAATTTTTGACTTAGAAAAAACAAGACCCTGATGACGACATTGTGCTAATGTCGAAAGTACTCGGAATAAAACGAATATGCGTCAAGATGGTAATTTTTTCTTTCTTAATTTAATAAGAACACTAAGATACTTGCCCGTAATTACGGGAGAATCCTATTAAAAATAAGTAGACAAAACTTGTCTAAATAATTTAATGAAACATGTCTTACTGAAAACATGCCGCCAAAATATGCGCAATATATATATATATATATATATATATATATATATAATGAAATGGACTAAGACCAACAATTATTTTAATATATTTCGTTTATACTTGATACATAATATTCGCAATATATATATATATATATACACATTCGCTTATTTAAATGCAAAAGGAACTGCTGCTTTAATATTCAAATGATTCAACTTGCACGATCTCCGTTTACTGTTTTAGAATTTAATGCAAACTAAGTCTCTCAGAAATTCTGTCAGCACAACCTCCGTTTTCGCCTGACACGCCACGTTCTCCTCCTTCGTATTTCTCTCTCTTTCTCTCTATCTTTTCTTTCTTTCTTTTGCCTTTGTTTAAATCGAATCCGGCGAGCACCTGCGGAAAAAGAAACGGTAAGTGACTTTGATGATGTAATCGATGACGTCAGTACTCGGTAAAGACTGTCTGAAAGCGCGTACAAGGATCGACTGAAGAGAGAAATGATTGAAAGGAGAAATGAAGCAGCAAGTGAATGAGAACGCAGAGGGGGGATTGGAAGATGTGGAGGTGCGAGAGGAAGAGGAAGAGGAGGAAGAATAAAACCTGACGAAGGTGGAAGAAAAGAACTAAAAAGTAAGAGGGAAGGAGAGAGAAGGAATAAAACAATGGAGACAGTGAGTGAGAGAGAAAAATAATGTAAAAAGGCCATGAAGGGAACGACAAGAGACATAGAGAGAGAAAGAGAGAGAAGGGAGAGAGAGAGAGAGAGAGTAGGAAAATAACAGTCATGACAGTAATAAGCAATGGAGACAGTGAGAGTGAAGAAAAGGATCTAGTCCATATATATATATATATATATATATATATATATATATATAAAGAGAGGCAGAAGCAGAGAGGGAGACACAGAGAGAGAGACAGAGAGAGAAAGGAAGGTCGTAGAAGTTAAGGCATTGACAACAGAGTGCGAGCGGGAAGAAAAAAATGGAAGGTCATTAGGGAAATGCAACTGAGGGAGGAGAGGGAGAAAGGAATTTCGTAGAAAGCAAAGAAATAGCGAGAGGTAGAATAAGAAAGAGAAATGAAAACAGAAAAGAGAGAAGGAAAGAATGGATTGTGAGAGAAGGAAAATTAAGAAACAAAGAGGGAAAAAGAAAGAAATCAAAGAAGGTCGTAGAAGGATTGTCAATATAACGTTAAGAGTGAGAGGAAAGCAAAGGAAGGTCGTAGAAGGAAATGCCGATCCCATTTTATGCCCCGATAACTGTTACATTTTTCCCTAAACACCATCCCGAACTATTATTAATTTGAAGAACTGATTAGAAATTGGTTAATTCAATTTTGAATATTTTAACGCTATTGCACTAATAGAAATCGCGCTAAGATGTACCGTTTTTTTAACGTGTTTATATATATATAAATAGTAATATCAAATCAGTAAGTCGAAAAGAAATCCATTGGTTCTTTTTAATATACAGTGTAACCCGGATATAAGAGACCCGGATATAAAAGAAACCCGAATATAAGAGAGATTGTCTATGGTCCCAAATTAGAGCCATACTTACCTAAACAAAATAGACCAAACCCGGATACAGGAGAAACCCGGATATAAGAGAAACCCGGATATATGATATTTCTTCTCCGGCCCCGACAACTCTCTTATAACCGGGTTACACTGTAGAATATAAAGATAGATCCCTAGACAGCTCAATGTAGAGACTACAAAGCAATATGATATAGATCAAGAAAATGGTTAACACATCTTCTGTTAAGCTTTTCCATTATATTTAAATATATATATATATATATATATATGTATGTGTATATATATATAGGTTTTCCTTGATATATATATATATATATATATATATATATATATATATATATATATATATATATATATAGATAGATAGATAGATAGATAGGTTTTCCTTGATATATATATATATATATATATATATATATATATATATATATAGGTTTTCCTTGGTATATCTATATATATATATATATATATATCAAGGAAAAGATATATATATATAAATATATATATATATATATATATATATATATATATATATATAAATATAAAGATATATATATATATATGTATATATATATATATATATATATATATATATATATATATATATATATATATATATATATATAAGATAAGAAACAAAAAATAAAAATAAATAAAAACAAGCAAAATAATTTAACCTAAATAAATAAATAAACAAATAAACGGCTTCCGGTAAAATAACAGCCAAAATAGACTACCCACAATGCACCACTGACCCGTATATATATAAATAGCCGAGAAAAATAACAGCACTCGTGGCCTGACGATTCCATATAGCATGAAACAGACTGTCGCCTCTAAGTGTTGACTTCTATGTTCACTTTTATATTTACACACGCTGTATCTCTGATATTGACCACTTTATTCCATAAATATAGCACACCTTAAGACTATATTTCTTCATATATATATATATATATATATATATATATATATATATATATATATATGGGTTTCCTTGATATATATATATATATATATATATTTATATAAATAGGTTTTCCTTTATATATATATATATATATATATATATATATATATATATATATATATCGGTTTTCTTTGATATATCTATATATATCAAGGAAAAGGTATATATATATATATATATATATATATATATATATATATATATATATATATATATATATATATCCTAAAAGAGAACGCATTTTTCTTTAATACGGTTTTTCGAACATTCAGGTCGGTAGACGAAAATAAATAAATATTCTGTTTAAGAAATAAACGGAGCGTCTTCTCACATCCAGTAAAAATAATGTTTAAATTGATAAAATCTGTTAGATTAATAAATAAAAAATCCATTACTTCTTTAGAAAATTGCTTTGTTTACGTCTAATATTTGATAAATAGATATATAATAAATAAACGGAGCGTCTAGTCAAATATGAATATCCACTCAAAATTACGTTTGACATGATAAAACCTGTCAGATTAATAAATAAAAAAAATCTATTACTTCTTTAGAAAAGAAATATATATGTATTGAAATCCGTGATATTTTTATTACTTTAAAAGTTATTTTTAATGGATACCCGTATTTGAGTAGACACTCCATTTATTTTGAGCGGTATTTCTTCAGCCGACTAGCGTACTTGGGAAAATGTGTCCTCTGGTCGGATTCAAACAGGCGTCCCAATTTACTGTGTACTTTGACCGGTCGGCTTCGAAAAGCTTCAGAATAGAAGGGTTTATTTTGCTATTAAAGCACACTCACTCGTTCAGACTTTTCTCAAGACGCATATCTGTCCAGTTTCGTATACGAAACGTAATCAAAGCAATTACTAAAGAATTAATGGATTTAAAAAAAATTAAAGCCGACATATTTTGAATATTTCAAACGTTATTTTTAGCGGATACTCTTATTTGAGTAGACGCTTAATATTTTAAACAGTATTTATTTCGTCAACTGGTTGAGAAAATAACGTGTCCCCGGTGCACGCACAAAAATAAATCTAATCGTTATAACACTGATGTTCATAACTTGGTCCCGACTGCAGCCTAAATGAGGTAGTTGCATTACCATTGATCCATGTTTCCCGTTGCGTGACCCGTACCGAATTTTGGTAGTAGGGGCACCTCAACGCATGAGAGCCCTGTCTACTTTGCTATTTAACCCATAGCAAGTGGGGAAAAGAGATAGATTCATACATTTCCCAAGGGTATTTGAGCATAAGTTAACAAACTCGGGCATAATTCGTTCTCGACTCGCCGATTCTTTTTTAAGAGTAGCTAACCACTGCACTATTCGCACATCCTTCTGCTATGTGCCGTGTCCCTTCAGGATGTGGACAATCGTGGCTCTCCACAGCTTCTTATCCATTGTAGCTCTTAACAAAGCCATTTTTATACAGTTTACTTTCTGCTTCCCCCTGTCGCGCTTACCTTCTGTGAATAGAAGATTTTCCAAGCCCTGTTTCCTCATAATGCGTCCTAGAAATTTCGACTGAATGTTTATGTTTCTAAATGTAAGTGACTTTTATTGTCTCCAACTTCCTCGTTACTCATATGTTCAATCAATGGGATTCTTAGCGAATTTTGTAGAAAACATTTCTGTCGCTTCAAGTCACTTCTTCATCTGTGAAGAGATTCCCAGCATTTACTTCCATATAGATGGACCGATATTACAAAATTCTTTTCTTTTCCATAAGTATTTAGGCCGAGATAAAATGTCAGGTCTTGAATGTTCCTTTTCAGGGTCAGAAGGCTTTACTATTTGATTCAATGGTATTGTTTTTATTTCATTATTTAATTCCCTTGTTATCCCCACATGACTTTGCTAGTTTCGATAAGAAGTTGTTAGAGGACGCTGTTAAGCACCTATACAATTTCTCTTCACTGTCCAACATGCTTTAGTGACACCATCATCGAGCCCTTGTTCCCAGGTATGGAGATATCTTTCCCCTTAGTGCAGTGGTTCTCAAAATTGTTTTTCTCTATGCCGCATTTTCGGCGTTAAAATTTGCTTGCGTCTAACCAAAGGGAAGTCCCGGTGAAAAGGCGCAAGCTGCCCTACGGCAAAGAAGGTGCAAAGAGAAGTTTAAAGGGAGATAACTGCAGATTTGAAGCCAGAACATTATCACTGATAACTCTCTCCTCCAATTTGCAGACCATAGTTACTATATTCTTAATACTAGATATAATGCAAAAATATGGCAATGAAAAAATCGGTCAATAATTATTTATATCTATTTATACTGGGACTCATGCATGCAATTTACAAGTAATCCATAATAATATTTGAAATTTTGAAATTATATTTATTTTTGGCATACGAATTTTTGGAAATTGTTTCTAAATCTTTGTTTTTCAATCATTCAGCCTCACCTGCTATCCTCTTCCACTTAACCTGCTATCCTCTTACGCCTAATCTACTATCCTCTTCTGCCTCATCTGCTATCCTCTTCCGCCTCACCTGCTATCCTTTTCCGCCTCACCTGCTATCCTCTTCCGCCTCACCTGCTATCCTCTTCAGCCTCATATGCTATCCTCTTCCGCCTTATCTGCTATCTTCTTCCGCCTCACCTGCTATCATCTTTCGCCTCACCTGCTATCCTCTTCCGCCTATCTACTATCCTCTTCCGCCTTATCTGCTATCTTCTTCCGCCCCACCTGCTATTCTCTTCCGCCTCACCTGCTACCTTCTTCCGCCTCTCCTGCTATCCTCTTCCGCCTTATCTGCTATCTTCTTCCACTTCACCTGCTATCCTCTTCCGCCTCACCTGCTATCCTCTTCCGCCTCACCTGCTACCTTCTTCCGCCTCTCCTGCTATCCTCTTCCGCCTTATCTGCTATCTTCCTCCGCCTCACCTGCTATCCTCTTCCGCCTCACCTGCTATCCTCTTTCGCCTCACCTGCTACTTTCTTCCGCCCCACCTGCTATCCTCTTCCGCCTAATCTACTATCCTCTTCCACCTCACCTGCTATCCTCTTCCGCCTCACCTGCTTTTCTCTTCTGTTGCACATATGAAGTGCGCCGCGCTATTCGGGAACCACTGTCTAAAATATTTTACCAAACAATGTCATCGGGATTTTCCCTGGAGTCATCACGATTATATTTAATCATGGAAACATTTGTAAAAACTGAAAATATAAAAGGCCCTTGATATTTGACCCACTTTACATCAGATTCAGGACATTGGTTTAAATTAAGAGTGTTCCATTCCCTAGACCAGTGGTCCCCAAAACTTTTGTCTCTGGGTCGCATTTCCCGAATTAAAATTTGTTTGCGCCTCACCAAATTGTATGTGATAAAAATTAAATTAAAAAGTGACGGTTAAAGGGAGATAACTGCAGATTCGAACTCAGAACATTATAATTGATAACTCTCTCCTCCAATTTGCAGACCCTAGTTACTATATTCTTAATACTTGATATAATGCAAAAATATGACAATGAAAAAATCGGTCAATAATTATTTATAACTTTATATTGGGACTCATGCAATGCAATTACAAGTAATCCACAATATTTTAAATTTTGAAATTTTATTTATTTTTGGCATATGAATTTTTTGAAACTGTTTCTAAATCTTTGATTATTATTCAGTCATTACGCCTCCCCTGCTATCCTCTTCCGCCTCAGCAGCTGTTCTCTTCCGCTGCATCTATGAAGCGTGCCACACCTATGAGGCGCACTGCACCGTTTGGGAGCCACTACCTTAGTTTCTGGACTTTATTCATACATACACGTGCATCACCCACCACACGTTTTCTTCTTTTGCATGCATACCAGTGTATTTTCTCTTTTAACTCTCTTTTTTTATATAAAAACCAAAACCTTAAACATCGTCTTGCTGAAACCCATTTCCTTACACTTGTGCAAAATATTGCTGCCAATGCTTTTAGCCGAACAAGGAATAGTACATTCAAAGATGGTGACCCTGAGGTGATTTGAATATAGCTTTGTGAAGATGACATCATGAAGTCCGAACCAATAATTCCTACAACGCAAAGAAGACATTTAGCTGTTCCAATTTTAATATATACTAAAGTATATGTATACTATACGTTACTATATAAAATATATTGTAGAACAGGTATATTGACCTTGACTTGTATAAAAAAATACATCTGCTGTTGGCACACTGAATGATTTTAAAACCCTAAGTAAGCTCATGATTAGGAAAAGGTTGCCGATCGCTGATTTTGACACTTGGGACTAAAGTTCACCCCTGACCTTAACTTATACGATCCATTGCTAAGATTGTTGGACAAATGGTTGGCACTATCAAAGAAGACATTTTGCCGTTTCAATTTTAATATATACTAAAGTATACTATATATTACTATATAAAATATATTGTAGAACATTTATATTGACCTTGACTTGTATAAAAATGCATCTGTTGGCACTCTGAATGATTTTTTTAAAACCCTAAGTCAGCATATAGTTAGCAAAAGGTTGCCGACCCTTTTTATAGCTAGTGTTGGTTATCGGCACATACCTTCACCAAGTCATTATGTGACACTTTCTGTTTTTAACTGTTTTTCTTATCTCTCTTTTTCTTCCAGCATGCTTTAGTGACAAAACTACTGGGACCTTATTCCTGAGCATGGGGATATCTTTCCCCTTGGTGACTGAACTTTATTTGTACACATGCATACATCAACCACGCACTTCCTAACTTGTAAGGTCTGCTTTTTTCTGCATGCATACCAGTCTATTTTCTCTTTTTACTCTGTTATATAAAAACCAAAACCTAAAATATTGTCTTGGTGAAATTCATTCTTTTCCATACACGCGTTATTTACTTGTAGAAAATAGTGTGGCCAATGCTTTTAGTCGAAATAGGAGTAGTACCCTGAACAATGGTGACCATGAGGTGACTTGAATATACTTTTGTGAAGATGACACTGTCAAGCACCAATTAAAAAAAAAACAAACAAACAAAAAAAAAAACAGATCATTTCCCTTCTTCATCCCTTTCTTTCTCTTTTCCACCTAGCCTGCTCTAGAAACGATGACACGAGCAGGGTATGCGAACCTTTTTCCTCTTCGGTGATCGAACTTTATTTTTGCATACACATACACACGTGTATCACCCACATAATTCATAACTTGTAAGGTCTGCATTTTTTTGCATGTATACTAGAGCACTTTCTTTTTTTACTCAGTTATATAAAAAACAAAACTTAAAATATCGTCTTGATGAAATCCATTCATTTACTTACATTCGTTATTTACTTATGCAAAATAGTATTGCCAATGCTTTTAATCAGACTAGAGATAACATCTTCGTGACCGCTGACGTGATTTCAACATGCACACGACTGCAACAAACTTTTAGCCTTGTGTTATACGAAGTTTTCTACATAGTCATATAACAGCTGCTAAGAAAGTTGGTTCACAGCCTTCAGAATCTATCTCAAATATCTATAAGTCTACCATTCGTCCATACTTAGAATATTTCCTGTCACATATAGTCCGGTGCCTCTGCTACTTACCTGGAGCTCTTTGATAAAATCCAAAGAAGAATAAGTCACCTGCTGTCACATTCCCAACGCCGTAAGTTTGCATCTCTCTACCTTTTCTATAAATACTTTCATAGTCATTATTTCGATGAGCTCTTCTCTAGGCAGGGGTTAGGTTTACTTTTGATGCTTTAGTTTCTTTTTTCAGCTAATTTAGTATGCTCATTGGTCCCCTTTTATTTTCCTATTTATGTCCCTATTTTTTTAAAAGTTTAATTCCCCAACCTCTTCCTCGTTAGGTGGTCAGTGATGTCAGTTCTCTGGTGGATGCGGGGCGCCTTTCGTTTCGCGTGAGTGGTTTCATTTCGGGTGAATGAATGCTTTATATTACTATAATCCCGCATTGATTTCGGCCAGTTAACTGATATTTGTGCCACATTTAGTGATTGTGGCGGTTTTACTAATAATATTACTTTCTTTAGTTACTTGTAAATAGGCTTGCTTTTATATTGTAAATAGTCATTCGAGCTAGTTTTTTTTAGAATTGTTGTTTTTATTCCCCTCCCACTACAGACGATGAATTGTATATATGGGGACTAGTTAGTGTTTTCAATAGAGACAATGAGGTATTATGGTGGATGTAGTAAGAAAGGTACGTATGAATGTGTTATTTTGGTGTAAGGAATATTGTTTGTATAACTGGATCAGTGTCTGAGGTTAGCTAAGTTATCGTTAAGAGAAAAAAAGACGGGCCTTTTCCCAATCCTCCCTTCGGCCTTGTGCCACATTTCTGTGTACATAACAGAATAAATATTGCTTTTCTTCGTGGTACCTAGACTTGTTGAATTTAGATTAGAGTATTAGACTGGCATCGAGATCTCATCAATTTACAGTTGAGTTAGCGAACTGTAACCGTAATTTCTATGCTAACCGTTTCTTTTCTCGCACTTGTGGAACACGCTTCGGACTCCATGCTTTCCAGCCAATTTTAATCTGTATAAATTTAAATGCAATGACAATCGCTATCTAATGTCCTCCGGATTACTCTTTTTCCCTTCCCGCTCATTATTAATGTTTCTGTTCCTAATTCTTCCACTCACAGTAAACTCTCTTCTGTCTTTACTCTCTTGAATGAGATGAAACCGATTAAAAAAAAATCCTGCTAAAAATTTCTATTTCCTCGAAAATCTTGACGTCTGTCGACGAAGTTAAATTAAAGAAGACGAGAGAAACACGCTTTTATCATTCTTCTCGATTTTCACATATCATCGAAAGTTCTCTTGTTATGTGCTTAACTTTCAGTCGGTATTTCTTGCATTCAGTCACGTGTACTTATTTTGCACTTAGGTGATTAAACGTCGTCTCAAATAGGCTTCCACTTCCTCCTCTTCCTCCTTCTACAACTCCTTATTTTGATTTTTGTTGTGCTTTTTTTTCTCTTCTCTCTTTTCCTTCTCTTTACACTCCTTCTCATTATTATATTTTACTGAAGGTCAAAACCGCGTTCCTTTCTTTTTTTACTCAATAGTTTGTTTCTTCTCCATCACTTTCTACTGATTTACATTGTTTCTTTCTTTCTTTTGTCTGTTTCGTTCTTTTCTTGAATTCTTTCTTTTCTTTTGTTTTTATTTTTCGTTATTTCATATAATTATCTTCCTTCCTTTCTCTTTCTTTTTTCTTTCATCTCTTTCCTTTTCTTTCTCTCTTGTTTGCTATCTTGTTCTTTTTCTTATTAGTTCTCTTTCTTTCTTTTATTCCATTTTCTTTTCTTTTTTCTGGCTAATTCTCCTTTTCTTTTCATTATTTCATATAATTATCTTCCTTTCTTTCTCTTTCTTTTTTCTTTCTTTCTCTTTCCTTTTCTTTCTCTCTTGTTTGCTATCTTGTTCTTTTTCTTATTTCTTATTAGTTTTTCTTTCTTTCTTTCTTTCTTTTATTCCATTTTCTTTTCTTTTTTCTGGCTAATTCTCCTTTTTCTTTTCATTATTTCATATAATTATCTTCCTTTCTTTCTCTTTCTTTTTTCTTTCTTTCATATAATTATTTTTCTTTGCTTCTCTCTTACTTTCTTTTCTTTTCTTTCTTTCTTTCTTGCTTTCTCGCCTTCTTTTCTTTTAACTATTGCTTATACTTATCTTTTTTGTTTCTTTCTTTCTCGCTTCTTTTCTTTTCTTTCTGTTTCTTTTTTATTTTAATTATTTCATGTAATTACTTTTATTTATTTATTTAATTCGTCACACTTTCTTTTGTTTTCTTTTGTCTTTATTTCATATTTTTTCCTTTTCCTTTTCCTTCCTTTCTTTCTTTCTTTCTTTATCTGTTGTTTGCTTTCTTTCTTTTTTTTATTTCTCTTGCTTTCTTTCGTTTTGCTTCCATTTTTTTCTTTCCTTATTTATTTATTGCTTACTTGATTTTTCTTTCTTTCTTTTTCCTTTCTTTCTCTCTTTTTTCTTTCATTGTTTCTGTCTTTATTTATTTATTTATTATTTGCCTGCTTGCTCATCTTTCTTTGTTTTGTTTCTTTCTTTCTTTTTTACGTTCATTTATTCTTTCTCTTTTTCTTTCTTTCGTGCATTCTTTTTTTCTTTTCTTTCTTCCACTGTTTCTTTCTTTCTATCTTTCTTTACTATTTGCATGCTTGTTTTCTTTGCTTTATTTCTCTCTCTCCGTCTTTCTTTCTTTCTTTTTTTGTTTCATTCCTTTTTCTTTCTTTTATTGTTTCTTTCTTTCTATCTTTATTGTTTGCTTGATTGCTTTCTTTTCTTTATTTTTCTCTCTCTGTCTTTCTTTCTTTTTTTGTATTTCGTAATTATCGAATTATTTTCTTTCTCCTTTTCTTTTTGTCTATTTCCCCTGTTTCTTTCTCATTTCATTAATTCACTTTTCCATCATTTGTCTTCTTTACACTTTCTTATCGTGTATATAATTTCCCACATTTTTTTCTTCCTTTCTCCCAACTCTCCGTACACACTTCATCTCCTTTCTTTTCGTCATACAACACTTCAAACAATATCCCCGGATAATTCCATAAATGCAGGAAAGTGGCTTCGGGAAAGAAAAAAAAATGCTTCTTTGAGTCGCATTCTTTTTACCGATTCTGCAACCCCTCCCCGTCGTGACTGGGGTACCATAAAGCTCACCTCATCCACCATTCTCTCGTATTTATTTACTAGTTGTATCGACCAACCGACCACCCTACAAACAATCATATCGGAAAGCCCCAAAGAAACAAAAGATGTCTACCAGACTTGACTATTCCTCTTTCTAAGGCGTGTTTGGAGTCTTGAAATGGCATCGTATTCTACACAACACCAGTTTTGTGCCGAGAGGTCATCTTGTTTTCGATTCAGTTTTCGAATAGATTCTAATGTTCAAATTGCAAAAAAAAAAAAATCTCTCCTCAAACTGCTCCATACCACAATATTACATTTCTACTGAGATCTCGTGAAATAAATAGATTGGTAAAGAACTATTTTGTTGACTGGAAATGCTGAAGATAAAACGGGTTCTCTTGTCTCGACTCAAAGATTTGCAAGCATCGAAGAATGTCTTCAGTTTATTTTCTTATATGTTTCTTAAAAAAAATCTTTTATTTTAAACAGCATATATTTATTTTTCAATATTTTAAGCAATCCTGGTCAGCAGTGAACATTTGACTAAATAAATTGCAAATTCTGTCTATCCGTCCGTTTCTCTCAAACCCTTCTAACTTGGGCCACACTTGCTCTACATCGACATATAATAGCATTTTACTTTCAGGATGATCCCAGGATTGAAAATCTGCCCTTCATTTGGTGCTTGAACATCCATTATTGGGATTTGTGTCTGGAGGAAGAGAGATCAGTTAAAAATTAAAATACTTTCTTTTTTTCTATCTATCGTCTTTCTTTCTTTCATATTTCTATCTATGTATTTTCTAAAAAAATAAATGGCAAATTCTCTCTGTCCACCCCTGTGTCTGAAACCCCTTCAACTCAGGTCACACTTGTTATACACAGACATATTATACATTTTTGGAATCAGGATGAACCCAGGATTGAAAATCTGCCCTTCATTTGAGGCTTGAACATCCATTATTGGGATTTGTGTCTGGATGAGGAGAGACCAGTTAAAAATTAAAATACTTTCTTTTTTTTCTATCTATCGTCTTTCTTTCGTTCATATTTCTATCTATCTATTTTCTAAACAAATAAATGGCAAATTCTCTCTGTCCACCCCTGTGTCTGAAACCCCTCCAACTCAGGCCACACTTGTTCTACACAGACATATTATACATTTTTAGAATCAGGATGGCCCCAGGATTGAAAATCTGCCATTCATCTGGTGCTTGAATAGTCAGCAATGGGACTTGTGTCCGGATGAGGAGTTAAATATTCAAATTTTAAAATAACTGAAAAAAATTAATGATTTTAAAAGTATTTAACATATATTGTGTTTAAAGTAACATAAAATCTTTGTCAATTTAATGTTTTTGCTTTAAATTCAGTTTGAAATATCTCTAAAGTTTTGTGAATTAAGAAAACAGCAAATAAGAGGTGGTTCTATGCTCCTCAAAATCTCTCTATCAGAATCATTGCTGCTAGATGTAGTTTATCGTCATGTACAGGACGGTCGAAGAAGGATGGTCCTCACCTAGAGAATTTATTCGTTCAAAGCTATTAGGTTGGCCAGAAAGTTCTGACTCACTTAAAAAGCGGAAAGAAAACAACAAATCTTTATCTCTGACTGGTGGAATTTCCAAGGTGTACTGCATTTACAGTTTGTTTCACATGGTCGCGCCATCAACGCTAAAATTTATTGACAGCAGTTAAACCACGTGTACAAAAAACTAAAGAAGGAGTATCCTGCTTTGGTCAATCGAAGTCAGGCTTTATTTCAGCAAGACAATGCGAGGCCACACAAGGTCAGGTTGACGAAGAAGTTCAAACAGATAGACAGTGTTGAGATCCTTCAACATCCACCATTCAGTGTCGATGCTGCTTCAAGTGACTCTGGTCTATTCCGCTCAGTGGCAAACTTCCCCCCGAGTCCAGCGATTCAACACTTTTGATGACGTGAAGGAAGCTTGTTTACAGTTTGTGATTCAAAGCCAGCGAACGGGTATCCGGGATAGATGTGGATGCTGGCTGAATGCTGGCAGAAGATCATCGACAATGACGGACTTTATTTTGAAGATTAAATGTTGGTGTTGTTCCATAAAAATTTTTTTTCTATGTCATGGTGCCTACCTAGATCGACAGAATGAACTCTTCCTAACGTTATATATACTACGCCTCTCAAGCGAGACGGTTGGTATTGAGACGGTATTGAATCGAGTCGAGTTGATAGTAGTTCACTCCACACCAGTCTGTCAGTCATATTGACACCTTCCATTTCTTGTATTATTTTTTGTGTAATATATTCTTTCTTATTTCCACTCTGGTGTTTCGTGTTGTTCTTCTATGGTCCTAACTTTACTTTTTAGTTTACTTTCTGCTTCCTAAATGAGTCAGGACATTTTAGGCCAACCTAATATTTTTAATCGTTGATCCGAAACAGCGGTTGACTACAGCTGAGAGTTTTTATACATATATATGATGCTATAAAAAAGATTTTTTATGCGGTACGTAATTAAATGAAAAAATGGAAAATTCCATGTAACATATTTTGTACAGTCGGAATATATATGTATATATATATACATTAAGAAATGGACAAAGTCCGACAATTTATTTATTAAAGACATTTTTTATGTTTAACGTTCTTTTTATAGATACAAGTATTTAAGTAAATGCTCTGTTTATAATAAACAGTATTAAATAACATTTACGTCATTTGTTTACATTTGATACGCCATGAGCAGTTAAGAATGTACGAGATTCATGGAAGATTGAAGTTTATAAGCAGTAAATTCGACCTTGCCAACCGAACGATCCTTTGTGGCCGAATCTGTTAGGCACGCCGGGATAAATGGCGGTTCCGTATAGGATGCAGGTTCGAATCCTGTCAAAGGATGAATATTTTCTATGAAAATTTCTCGGACATTCAGTAAATGTTATTTAATACTGTTTATTATAAACAGAGCATTTACTTAAATACTTGTATCTATAAAATAACGTTAAACATAAAAAATGTCTTATATATATATATATATATATATATATATATATATATATATATATATATATATATATATATATATATACATGTGTGTGTGTGCGTGGTGTGCGCTGTTTAAAATTTGGTATATATATGGACGCGAGGTGTTAAGCATTGGTGATGGAACATTTGTGGCTTTAAAAGTTGTGGCCATGAGAATTAACACTGAATAGAGACTGTCAGTTAAAGGCCCAAAGCAAGCTTCCGACTATTTATTTAACTAAATAAATAAATAGATAGATAGATAGATAGATAGATAGAAAGAAAGAAACAGAATTAGATAGAAACAGAATAGGCTAGATAGATAGATAGATAGATAGATAGATAGATAGATATACTACTAATAAGTAATTGTTTCTCACTGGTGACACAAATATATACTATAAATCAAACGCTGTTTTATTACCACCAGCACTTACAGTGCGATACTATATATTATAATTATTTTTTAAAATATGATTCCATCGCGGCACAGAAATTACTATGTTTCGAATCTGGTCAGCAGTATTTAAGTTTAATTTCAATATTAAACCTTAACTGTTGGATGACAGTTTCCTCCTCAAACGATGTTTGGAATCCATATATATATATATATATATATATATATATAGACTACATAAGAGTTCTCATGTTTGAAAACAAGAGCCGAAAACTTCAATATAATTATTTGAATTAAATTGAATTAAAGTACTAAGCTCTGTTCCATCTTCAAGCGAAATTTTTTTGGAAAAATAAAATTTCGCTTGAGGATGGAACAGAGATTACTTTAATTCAATTTAATTAAAATAATTATATTGAAGTTTTCGGCTCTTGTTTTCAAACATGAGAACTCTTATGTAGCGTTGGAATCATATTTTTAAATAAATAATTATATTTATGCTCTACTTTTGTATCGAGCACTATTTTTTAAAAATAATAACAAAAATACTAAAGAACTTTGGATTATTTACCTAACCAGTTCTTTCCTATTTTCTATATATTTTCACACACACACACACACACACACACACACACACACACACACACACATATATATATATATATATATATATATATATATATATATATATATATATATATATGTATGTGTGTGTGTGTGTAGATAGATAGATAGATAGATAGCTGAACAGAGTGAGATAGATAGATAGATAGATAGATAGATAGATAGATAGATTTGAATTGGGTCTGTTCGGGTAGGAATGTTCGTTCCTTAGTATTTTGTTTAGTTTTGGTAAATATCTTTTGCTGTTCTTATACGCGTTCGGATTTTGGTGTCACATTTTTTCTATTCTGTTCTTATAATCTTCCTAAAACCAGATCTTCTTCTGATTCATGTTACACAAATTTCCATCACTGACCGGATGAAAACGCTCCGAAACCCAAGACTGAATTAAAAAGCCCGTCAACTGCGCCTTGGCTCCGCACATGGCTTCCGTTTTACTTACGAACTCAAAGAAAAATACAATCCAGAAGTTCCACCCAACAGCACCCACTCCCCACTAAAGAAACAAAATAAAAATTGGAGCCTAAGAAAAGGACATAAAATTCCATCAACGGGAGATCTTCGGCAGTCGGACGGCACGACAGCCAGGATTCACAATGCATGTCGGAACGCGACCACCTATCTCCAAAGACAATTCGGCAAGATCCGTCACCGCAGTAAGTCACAACTCGCCCTCCTCCTCTTACCGAACTTCTCTGCGGACGACTTTTACGATTTTACTTATGCCTGACTTTAAACTAGAGACATTTACAACGATTTACCAGTTGTTGTATTTTTACGTTAATACAATTGTTTATTTCTTAAACCTCCATCGTTTCTTCTTTGTTCTGATGCAAGACACTTAATATAACACTGTTAAAACACTTAATATAACACTGATAAAACACTTCATATAACACTGTTAAAAAGCTTAATATAACATTGATAAAATGCTTAATATAACACTGTTAAAACACTTAATATAAAACTGTTAAAACACTTAATATAACACTGTTAAACGCTTAATATAACACTGTTGAAACACTTAATATAGCACTGTTAAAACACTTAATATAACACTGATAAAACGCTTAATATAACACTGTTAAAACACTTAATATAACACTGTTAAAAAAACTTAATAAACTGATAAAACACTTAATATAACACTGTTAAAACACTTAATGTAACACAGTTAAACACTTAATATAACACTGATAAAACACTTAATAAAACACTGTTAAAACACTTAATATAACATTGATGAAACGTTTAATATAACACTGACAAAACAGTTAAAAAAATCACTGTTAAAACACTTAATATAACACTGATAAAATTCTTATTATAATACTGTTAAAACACTTAATATAACACTGTTAAAACATTTCCCTAATCTTTAATCTTCGTAACTTGTATTTTGATATCTCCATTTTTCAATTGATATATGGGACTGTTTATCTAACTGACAAGCGTGCAGTCTGTTTTCTTACGGTTGGTGGTAAGTCTTTTCTTCTTGCTTTTCTTTACTGTTATATATACTTTATTTTCTCTCCTTCATCTTTTCATTATCACCATTTATTATGTCGACTTACGGACCTTTTGCCTATCCGTTTTACTTCACACTAATTCCTAATTACTTCCACTGTGCGTTTAGCGCGGTCTCGTTCCCAGCCGAGAAAATAAATCCTTCCCGGCAGTTCGTATCGAGGGTTTTCAGTTTTCTGTTCCTTATTTGGATCATTTTTCGTTAAAAAATATCTAAAATAAAAATCATTTTAAAATGAGATGTCAGTGTTATCTTACTATTATTCTTTGTAGTCCCCTGCGTACTAATGGCACCCCCTGCTTTGCATGGGGCGAAATGCTTTCAAAAAAGAAGTGATTACAATTTTATAGCTTCTACTAAATATATTTTGAATGCGATTTTAATTTTACCAAAATTGCACAAAAATATCTTGAAATATTAAAGAGTAAATTTATTCAATAAGATCACTATTGGCTTCAACGATGGCTTCTAGACGACTCCAGAATCTCTCGCAACTCTTCTGGACGGTCTCCTTGTTTAATATAGTGAATGCTGCCATAATCTTTGCCTTCAGTTTGTCGGAGTTACCTCTCCCTAAATTTGGAAACCACTGTTTGGAGGCGCTCTTGAATATTATATATTCTCGGCAAGATCGTGCCTCCTTGTCTTTTTCTCTTCTCATTTTCAGCGGACGCTACAACAATGTAATTGCTCGTGAAGATTGCCTTTTTTATTTTAGGGGAGACGCCAAAAATATTTCACGCACATACACGGAGGTACGAACATTCACTCACGCACTCTTTGAACCACAAACTCTCCACATTAGGGTTTTACACACACATATTATTGCCTTTGTCATTTTTAAAAACTTTTTGTTTGGTAATACACACATATTTGTTTGTACACACACACATGTATATATATATATATATATATATATATATATATATATATATATATATATATATATAGGTAACTATACTCGTTTCGAAAAAACCCTCGAATATTTGATTTGCCAATAATCAAATCAATCCCAAAGGAAAAAATGGTTTTAAAAAAAGAAAGAGCCAAGAACATGAAAGTCTGTCGAAAAATCGCACAGATACAGGTTCAAAGCCCAAAGAGCTCAATACAACCGTAGAGCAAACCTGGGTAGGTTTGTCTGGCTCACTAGGTTTATTTATCTATCTATCTATCTATCTATCTATCTCTGTATATATATATATATATATATATATATATATATATATATATATATATATATATATATATATATATATATATATATATATATATATATATATATATATATATATATATATATATATATATATATATATATATATATATATATATATATATATATATATATATATATATATATATATATATATATATATATATATATATATATATATATACACACACACACACACACACACACACTGATTGCTACTTACTAACCATAAACGATCACCGAAGTTAAGCAACACTGAGCCGAGTCAATACTAGATGGGTGAACGCATGAAAATATCAGATGGTGTAAATTTCGGTGTGCGGATGGTTAAGGGCTCGAAATGGAAAATAAGAGAGGCGAGTTCCAATTTTAGTCGGGTTCATAATATTCACACACCTGCAAATCCCCTTGTTAAATGCATGAATCCACCTTTTCTCCCGCCACCTATGGGTTAATTTGTAAGACTTTTATCAGTAAACAATTATTAACCCCGAAAATTTGTTATAATCTAAAATCTGGTTTGAAATAACCTGCCAAAGGTTGATAACTCGTAAAAAATCAATCAATCACTGACTAAATGTCGATCGGATAAAGGGTTAAACAAGATGTTTTGCAGAAAAATCTGAGAAGACTTCATAATTTCAGCATTTACCCGAATAAGATATTTCGTCTTTCGTTATTTGTTCTTTAATCATTTAAAACCTCTACATTACATAACTGTCCTGGACATGACGATAAACTACATCCGCGTCCCGGGTATGACGATAAACTACATCCACGTACTAGGTAGGACAATAAACTACCTCCAACAGCAAGGCCTCTGATCAGGGGGTTTTTGGGGAGCGTGGAACTATCTCTTAATTGCTGGTGTTCCCAGTTCCACCCTGACACTGGGTAGTAGTATCTGTTAGTCTCAGCTATGGGCAAATAGTTAACCACCAAACTGGCTTCAAAACACTATGAAAGTGTAAAAATAGGTTTTAATACCAGAAATACTTTGTAAAAAAAAAACTATTACCAGCAATACTTTTTACAAAATAAATATTACCAGCGAAGGAAAATTACCAGAAATAATTTTTGAAGGGAAAAATATTACCAGAAATAGATTTTAGAAAAAAAAATATTATCAACAATAAAAATGTTTTCGGCATTAAATAACCCATTGAGGGTGATATACCGTAAAACAAAACAAGCCAAATCAAACTTAATCAAATCTACATCACATAATTCGAGTGATGAATCGTGATGCCATAATTAATGTCTTTCATCCCAAATGGTCTCTTCAAGTATATAGCATTTTGTCAATAGTGATCTTTGCTAAAAAATTATCTATTCTGATTGTTGGAAATTCTATCATCACGGACTAACTATCGTTCATTTCCTCTTAATGGGCATTGATATCAAAGCTGATAGATGCATTTCAGCATTGGGTAATAGTTGGAAAACTAGACCAGCTAACCATCATAACTGTGTAGAATGTTCGACATTCCATGTAAAAGCTTGTTCACCGGTGACAAAGCCATCAATTACATGGTAGACAGGCACTTTTATCATATCAACTCAATATTCAGAAAGCTGTTCCAGCACATCAACTGGATATTCAGCAACCTCTACGAACAGACTAATTTGATGTTCAACAATCTTTCGAAACCGATAAAATAGATGTTCAGAAAGCTCTTTCGACTTTAGATGAACTCGATTTTCAAAACGCTCTCCTGGGAGATCAACTGACTTTTAAGCAATCGTTCTGGAGAGATCAACTTGATTTTTAACAATCTTTCCCGACCGATAAAATAAATGTTCAGGAAGCTCTTTCGACTTTAGATCAACTCGATGTTCAATACGATCTTCGAGGAGAACAACTCACTTTTAAACAATCGTTCTGGAGAGATCAACTTGATTTTTAACAATCTTTCCCAACCGATAAAATAGATATTCAGCAAGTTTTTTCGACTTTAGATCAATTTGATGTCTCAACAGATTAATTCGATTGTGATCAATTCGGTATCTAGCAATATTTCTCAACTAATCAACACGACTGTCTCTAAGATTTTCAAGCAGCTAAAGTCTACAGGTAACAATTTTTTAACAGATTAACTAGGTGATCAATACCCTATTACGATAGTTTCACTCGAAGGTCAGTAAACAAATCAAATCGGCGAAGAATATATTCTTCTGAGAGGTCAGTTTGACAGTCATGTAGCTCTTCTTACATTTCAACCGTTCTTCAAAAAAGTTTTCTTGACTGATAACTCAGTCAGTAAAGTAAAGGTCAGTAAGGTCATCTAACAGCTCAACTTGATGGCCAGCAAATTTGTTTACAGAACAACAAAGCTTGTCTCAACAGCAAAAAAAAAAAAAATATCCAACGGATCAAATCATTACTCGGCAACTTTGCCAGACGCTCAAGTCACTGGTGAGCACAGTCTTCAACTCCATAATCCTTACGACAATTCAACACGATGTCGATAAACACATGCGAATCAGAACAATGTGCAACATGTATTTATAGTAGTTCAACTCAATGACCAGCAAGCTGTCTCCACAAATCACCTTATCCGACAGATTAATCCATATATCAGTAATCTCTTGTAATAGATCAACTCGACGGTCAGCTAACTCGATGACCAATACACTCTAATAAATGATCACTTCAATGCATCAATTTAAGCGTGCTACCAGGTTGGCTTTTCGGTCCCACCCTTTCACTGTCGAAACAGTTAAATGTAACCGTCTCTTCTACGTCAATAGCTTCTTCTCTCGCACTTCTTGACAGTAGAACTTGTGACGTCCCCCGGTGTCACTGCGCCAAATGTGACGTCTGCCTGGCCACGTCCGTCGTGCTATCCTGTCCTGTGACGACCAACTGGCTTGGTATTGGTCGCGGCACCAAATGTGACGTTCTAACCGTTTAGCGATTCGGATGGGAATCTGGTTAGATACGCTATCAGCCTTGTCGTTCCCAGCTCGCTCCCAACGTCTGGTTACCGAAGTAACTTTTTTGATTTCTAGTCTAACCTACCCACGTTGTGATTTGATCTTAGGTAGACGAAATCAATCAGTCTCCGGGCCGTAATGCAAGCTGAGTCCGGACAAGGGTAACACCGCACAAGTATATGTAAAAGAAAATAAAGTAATAACTCGAAAAGTTCAGATGTGCTAAAAAGAGATAACAATATTTTATATCTGGTTGCTGAATACAGGACTGCGTCTTTCTACCAACCCGCTAATATGGATTTGTGACACTTTGTGTTTGTTAGGCGAGTCTTAACATCTTAAATTGTTCTTTTAAGAAACTGGTTATGGTGTATCTTCAGGCGAAATTCGTAAAACTTGTTTTGGTGGTGTGAGTCTAAGTCGTTCTTCAAAAATAAATTGTTCTTGGCTAGAAGTTGAGGTCGTGCTGCCTGGAATCTTTCAGTCAGCTGTTCTGCGAGGCGACTGCCAAAAACTCCCCAAATGAACTCCAGCTCCAACTGAACTGCGAACTTAACTGGAACTGCTTTTCACTCGCTGCGACTCTGCTTATATGGACGCCGACCAAAACCGGGGTGGGCTTGTCGGGGTTTGAGGTTCCTTGATAATTCTAAATCCACAATCCACTTCTTTGTTTTCGGTCAGGAAACTTTATTGTTTTTCATTTTTGGAAGTCTTTTCGTCCTCCCACCTTCTTCTGTTCTCATATTGGTATCTCACCATATCCTCAGAGGGTGTCAACGGGTTTCCCCTCTCTCTCACAGTGGCATCTCATACCGATCTCTTCAATGGGTGCCAACTGGCCTCCCCTCCTTCTTCACATGATTACCTTCGCCTACCGCTCACGCCAGCATTCAGCCAATGGGCGCCCAGCAGTGTGGGCGTGGTCAGACTAGCCTCGGTTTAAAAATTCTTGCTCAAAGAAAAAAAATTATCTTCCTTTTTTTTTTTTCCTTTCTTCCCTTTCTTCTGCCCGACAGCAAACCTTAGACTCTTTTCTTAACCGAATCATATGGAATTCATCAACGAGTTTTTCGCCAATTATCAAGTGGGTGGTCAATTGGACGTATCGCACCTTGGTGCCAATTATTCGTTCTAATAAAATAATTTTGCTATCATAGCCAGTCCTGACAATAAACAGGTATTTTTCCAAAATGACATGGAAGTGGTTCCACGGACATTTTGGTTTCGGTCAAGCTTGACCTAATTAATTTTTATCTCCCAGCACCCTGCGGGGGGTCCATCGGGCATTTAGTTTTTCGGTCAATGCGTGCTTAATTAATTTTTATCTCTTTAGAATTCTGCGGAGGTCGCTTGTCCAACTTGTAATTTTTACAATTGCCATGGGCAGATTGGATATATCTTACTCGCCGCCCCGTAAGATAAATTAGATTAAATCCGAAACATGCGCGACCTTACTTTCCTCGCTAATGAGAATAAAACCTTTAGCATTTTCTTTGTTAAAAAGAATAACATCGCTTAGTGTCCTTTTCATGATGGCTTCTTATTACCTAAATTTAATTCTCGCCTTTCTTTTTTTTCTTCTTTCTTTCTAGCGACCTAAATAGTGTAACAAACTCCATTTCTCTTACTTTTTTCACTAATAATTATAATATTCCCAAATTCAAATGTAATGTCAATCGACATCTTCAGATCACCGTTCCTTTTTTTTTATCTTGCTCCGTTCTTTTGACCCTTTTCTCAATTCCCACGATACCCGTTGTTTTCCCTTAATTTTACTCTTTGTAATCCCTTGCGTACTAGTGGCCCTCCTGCCTTGCTTGGTGTGAAATGTTTTAAAAAAAAGAGGAAAGAAAATTTGTGTGACAGATGAACAAAGCTTGTCTCAACGTCAAAAATAACTTCCAACAGATCAAATCATTACTCGGCAACCCTGCCAGATGATCAACATAATTGTGAGCATAATCTTCAAACTCCAGAGTCACAAGATCTTATGACAAGTCAGCAGGATGTTGATAAGGATATACGAATGATCAGCACAATATACAACGTGCATTTCTATCAATTCCACTCAACGATCAGCAAGCTCTCTCCACAAATATCCTCAGTAGTTAATGAGATTATCTGACAGATTAATCCAAATGTCAGTAATCTCTTCTAATAGATCAATTCGACAGTCATCAAACTCGCTGACAAATATACTGTTCTAAATGCTCCTTTCAACGCTCAACAAGTTCTCCAACAAATAAATTTGATGGCACACAGCATACTGTTGCTATATATGGTCTGGCGCCCCCGCTGTTCATCTCGAGGTTCTCCCGTCTTGGGTATGACAAGAAACTACATCCGCGTCCTGAGTAAGACGATAAACTACGTCCAACAGCAAGGCATCTGATCAGGTTTTGGGTAGCGTGAAACCACCTCTTTTCCAGGTCCAACCTGAACCGGGGTTGTAGCACCTGTTAGGGTCCCAGCCATGGGCAAATATTTAACACCCAAACTGAGGTTAAAACACTTTGAAAGTGTAAAAATAGGTTTTAATAGCAGCAATAAATTTTGTAAAAGATTATTACCTGTAATAAATTTTTGAAGAAGAAAATATTACCAGAAATACATTTTCGAAAAAAAAATATTTCCAGCAATAAATGTTTTGAAAAAGAATATTACTAGAAATTCATTTTTGGAAAAAAATTACCAGCAATAAAAATCATGTCGGCGTTAAATAACCCATTGAGGTTGATATACCGTAAAACAAAGCAAACTAATAACCAGAAAAATAAAAATATTTTTTGCAAGAATATAGAATTTAATTTTGGAACTATAAGAAATTATTTCGGTATAAGATTATAAAATATTCTTATAGTCTGTAGTAATAAAATAAGTACATCTCATCTCCTCTCTTGCTTGTAACTATTCACTATAAGAGAATAAATGTATTCAGTACTAAGGCTGAATTAAAGTCAAATAAAGCTTTATAATTTTTACTTAGAGTTGTTGCTATATTACATAGTCCACTATAAGAATAATTTTCAAGGTTACCAAATCGAGGTTCCCGACAAAGACGGATATGCAATTGAGGTCTCGATTCCAGTCATTTTTCTCACCGACGAAATATGGCTTCCCTTTGTCTTTTCTATAAATATTTTCATGGCATCTGCACTAACGAGCTATTTTCACTGGTGCCCCAACATGAATTTAAACGTGCTACTAAACTGATATCTCCGTCCCACCCATTTGTAAACAGTTAAATGTAACCGCCTCTTCTACTCCAACGGATTATTCTCTCGCACTTCCCGACAGTGGAACTCCCTTCCTCTTACTTGCTTCCCTGATAAATATAATTTAAAAGTAAAGTGAATCTTCTGTTGCCTTGATCCCCGTTTTTTTTATTCTTCTCCGTTCCTCTTGTTATCCTTTCTGCAACCTCAACACCCCCCACCGCCCTATACCCAATCTTTTCCTTTACTTACATTTTCTGTAGCCCCTTGTGTACTAGCGGTATCCCTAACTTGCTTGGGGTAAAATGCTTAAAAAAAGTTCAATTCGACGTTCAGTAATCTCTCTCGATAGATCAAATAAATAGTAAGTAAGCTTATCCTCGAGATCAGCACAATGTTCAGCAAGTTCTTTCTCTAAATAAACTCGACGGTCAGCATATCCTTCCGATAGTTCAGATGATGGATAATCTCATCTAACAGATTCATTACATTTTTATAAAGCTTATCTGACGAATCAACCCGATGGTCAGTGAGTACTTTTAACATATCAATTCGACTACATTGTTAAGGCAGTGTGTAAACTACTCTCGAGTAGTTTGTAACACATCCATTTGTCATCCCTCTGTTGTGTGTCTGTCTTTGGGCGAACCCGTCAAAGGACAGAGTCGCAACCGAGGAAAATTATACTGAAAGATGCCCAGCCCCGGGGAACAGTTGCCCAAGGCCGCGCCCTCTCATTGCACTAGAGAGAAGGATCGGTGCACGCACCGAGGACAGCGCAACCAACGGTTTCGGGGGCTGCGGGCAATTTTTGTTCCTAGACCGGGTGTACGCGCTCGGGCTCCTCACATTAAACCAACCTTGTGCCACAATCTGTCTTCGTCGGGGGAGGGGTGAGAAAATACAAACTAAATTGTTAGAGCTTCCAACAAATGAAATTAGTGAAGTGTCTTCGATGTTCACGAGTCGATCATTTCTTGCAACGTTATGCAAAACTAAACTGATCCAATTAGATAACTCTCCCATCTTTCAAACTGTCCACCAACAGACCAACGGAAGTCGTGGGCCGGCTGCAGGTGTCGTGAGAGATCTTTGGTAAGCACTATAGCGGCGTCGCGACATCTCCCGGTGCGCCAAGCTCCGAGTTTGCAAAAACACTGCCCTATTTGTACTACTATACGGCGCCGAGATATGGCCTCTCAGCAAGACAGTCGTCTTCTGCGTCCATGGCTTCTTGTCCCGTGCTATCAGGATCATGCACTGTTCCGATCTTGTGTCCAATAAGGAGCTCATCCTCCACTCCGAGTTCATTAGCTCGGTCACGTGATGCGATGAACTGGTAACCACCATGCCAAGTTCGACAAGTTATATGCAAACTGGAGACGATATCCTGGCAGACCACGGAAACCCTGGAAGGACGTCGTCAGCCAGGAACTCCGATAGATTAATCTGACGATAAATGTTGCGACGTTCTGCCGAGACCGTAAAACAGCGATTTTTTTTTTTTTTTTTGTTATGGTTGTAATTTTCTCAGAGATGCAAATTTATTATCTCTTCGTGAAAATCAATAGCATAGGTGAGCTGGTTGCAGGTGACATGAAAGACCTCTGGAGACCACATCAAATGGATATTCAGCAACCTCTATCAACAGATTAATTCGATGTTCAGCAATTTTTTCCCTCCGATAAATTTCTTTTTGACGTTGAGACAAGCTTTGTTGATGTGCTGGGACAGCTTTCTGAATATTGAGATGATATGACAAAAATGTCTGTCGACCATGGAATTGATAGCTTTGTCACCGGTGAACAAGCTTTTACGCGGAATGTGCCTTCCAATTATTGTCGAACTTACTACACAGTTATGATGGTTAGCTGAACTAGTTTTCCATACTTATATCTTCGTGGAGATCAACAGAATAGGTGGGATGGTTGCAGGTGTCATGAAAGACCCTCTGGATACCACTATGACGGTGTTCCGACATCTCTCAACGCACCAAGCTACGTCCTTTCTGTGCTACTATACGACGTCGGGACGTGGCCTCTCAGCAAAGACCCTCACTTGACTCTTTCTTTCATTCTAAATAATCAGATTACACCAGGAATGGAGTAAAGA
This sequence comes from Acanthosepion lycidas, assembly GCA_963932145.1. Classification (NCBI taxonomy): domain Eukaryota; kingdom Metazoa; phylum Mollusca; class Cephalopoda; order Sepiida; family Sepiidae; genus Acanthosepion; species Acanthosepion lycidas. Next base: position 5,665,664 of record OZ010603.1, read on the forward strand.
GGGGCTCCATCGGAGGACTGGCCAGGCGAACATCCCCGCACCATTACTCAGTGCCGAGTTCGCTGGCTCGGTCACGTCCTGCGACGACCTGATGGCCACCCGACTAGAGTCATCTACCAGTTCGATCCGCCATCTGCAACTACTAGAAGGACGCTATTTGGCACTGGAGGATGTTTTGACGCTCTACCAAGAATGCGTGAGTTGGAGGGACAAGGTGGCGCTCATGAGCTCAAAGCGTTCAGGGTATGAAATTTAGAAGCAACAACAGCGGTATTTAGATATTCCCCAAGACAATCAGTATAGAGTAAATAAAATGTAAAAGCAGTTTTATCCAATTCATGTATGTCTTTTTTTACATTATGTTATTTGGAAATTCGAATTTGGTCAAATAACATAAAATGTGCAAATGTTTGCAGCATTAGAGAATTCAGTTTATAAACTACATGTGTTTTTACTGACCTTTTCGACATATAATGAATTTAAACATTAGATCGCTATTATTTTTTTTTACCGCGAGAAAAAAGAAAGAAAAATGAAAAAAAATAAGAAATAGAAAAGAAAAAAAAAACAAGAAATTTGTACGAAAGTACAATTAAATGTATATTGGCTGCTAAAAACTTAACTCAAGATTTCTGTCACCAGATTTTTCTGATGTAGCGAGTTAAAAAAAAAATTGTTTTCATTTTTTTATTTTTTATTTTAATAAGAATTATTTATAAAGTTTTAAACTTTTAAATTTCTGTATTATTTAAAATATTATTTAAAAATGGCATTATATTCAGATGATATTGTTAATAAGTAAAAACTATTGTCTTTTAAGCAATAAACATTGTCGAAGACTGAAGGTTATGGGTAAAATTCGTCCTCTGACAAACCGTCTTATTGTGGGAATATTTCTCCATGTTGGCCAAAACATCAATATGAAGTGCGGACCTTTTTGAATTGAAGTATATATATATTTTTTTTTTTTTTTGAAAGATTTGTTAATAAAGAGAATTACATTATGATGACAGATGGTTAAAAATGGCGCAAAAATCATAGATTTAGCGATTTCAAAACAAAAACTCCTTCCAGTCAATTTAAATTAGTCTTAAGCATTTTACATATTAGAAATACTTAATTTGATCTATTAGCTTGATATTAAAACTAAAAAAAAGCTTCAAGAAAGATTTTTCATTTTTAAAAATTCATTTGAAATTTTAGGCATGACGTTTCTATGCAGCTACCTAAGTTTATGCTAAACTGCTCAAGAAATATACATGGGTCTCAACATGGAGAAATGTTCTTTGCTAACACAGTAATCCATGTTAAGAAAAGTTAATGGCCCCAACACAGCCGTGACATTATCAAAGGAATATATGACACTGCTTAAGGTTACATGACCGAATTTTCAGGCAGGGATTTTTGGGTTAAGCGGAAAGTGATGCTTTTCCTTATTAAGGCAATGATTTTATATTTTTGCATACGTTCAGATGTATTTGTCCACTTTGGTTATGTCTGGATGACTTATGACTATTCGAGAGAGATAAAGGTAGATATTGCTGGAAACGACCATAAGAATTTGCCCATAGAAAATTAAATGAAGACAGTTTTTAGCTGATTTTGAAAGCAATCAGACACCTAAAAAAATCTGACGCAACGCAATCTTCTGTTATTTTCAAGGCTTTTTAACTTTGTACCAGACACATCCAATAACTGCCATTGCCTTTCACGAAGGTTAATTGTGTTGCGCAAGCGGAATATTAAATGTAATTTTAGGCTTACGGCCATATCACGTTGAAACGCCGGTTAACTTACGCTCATCAAAGTTAAGCATTGTCGAGTCTGGTCATTGTCTAGATGGGTTAATACCAGATGCTGTAACGTTAGATATACGGTTGGTATAATTGATAATGGCAAGAAATCGGAGAGCCGAGTTCCAATCCCAGTTGGGTCCGTCATATACAAATACGTTCAATTACCCTAGGGAAAGGTATGACTCCACCCCTTCTCCCTCCAGCTATAGGTTAATTAGTCGGACTTGTATCAGTAAATCATTATTATCTCACAAAATTTCTTACAATCTAAAAAATATTTTCTGGTTTTAAGAGGAGTAGATAGGTTCGCCTATCGTCTAATTCATGTTCTTCTCCGTCTTTGGAAGAGAAGAAAAAGATTTATGACTTATCCTCTGGTTAGGATTATGTTTCCATTTCCTTCGAAAGATTTTTATTCTGTTTCACTAGCAATAGCCCATTGCGTCTTAGTGGCATTATCGCCTTCGATTGATTGTTGATTGATTCGTTTTTTTGATGGGTTATCGACCATTTGCAAAAATCCAAAAATTGTAAAAAAATTTTTTTGTGATAATAATGGTTTTAGTGATACAAGTCTTACTAATTAGCCCATAGCTGGGGGAAGAATAGGTTAATTCATATCTTCCCCTAAGTGAATATAACACACCGAACGGTAATTTGAACAATTTCGAGTCATTACACCACCCGCACGTCCAAGGATATCCCTAAACGGTCACCCATTAAGGTACTGACCAGGCTAGACGTTATATATAATTTCGGTGATCGTGCAACGTGTTGTGATCGTAAGCCTGAAGAAGTATAGAGGTTTATCCCTTGTTTCCTGTTTAAGATTGGGTTTCTGGATATTTATAAAGTTCGTTTTCTTTTCCAGTAAGCCCATTGAGTTTTAACACCTTGCTTGGAGTGAAGTGATTTAAAAAAAAACTGGAAAAAGTAAAAAAGACAAACCCAAAAATCAAAAAACAAAAAAAAAAACGAATCAATAAATTAAATTTTTATGGCAAGCTGGCCTTCCTCACATTAAAAATAGACGTAACACAATCTTCCTTATTCTATATCCTAACCAGTGAGTCTTAGACTTGATAGATGTCGTTAACAAAATCAATGTTTTCCGGTTTTATCATTAGATAATGTTATTGGCAAATATCGACCAAAGTGCGATCTTGATTTACATTAGGCACAGGTTTATTTGTGGATGATATAGAATTATTGATTGTGCAGTGTTATTATCATAATCTGTCGCGCGGTTTTCGTTTTCAACTAGAGAGCTTGCATTATGCATGTTCTCCGCAGACAGTGCTTCTCCCCTAATATTTGGAGTGCAAAGCAATGCGGACTTCTGAAGCGATGCGATACTAGACTTTATTTCGCTTTTCACAATGTAAAACTTTAAATCCGGTTATACAGATTCCAACGCCCTAACCATAACTTGAATAACAGAGATCTGAACTCCCCATATTTCAATCCGGCGTAATTCTTCCACTGCTATGAAGTTGAGCGATCATATTGAATATAGAGCTGGGAGGGGAATAAATAGCTTCATGTTTTTTCCCGGGAATAATAGTGTTGAAGAGAAAGCAACAGGCGAGACTGGAACTTGATCCCAGCTCGCTGATTTTGTGCAGGATGATTTCTTTTAATCACTAGGGGAACTTTTTTACCTTCCTGGCTGATCTTCAGTAGAACAACTCTTTGTGCTTTCTTAAGTTTTCTATTGAGGAAGTGGAGTGATCATATTGAATCAACTGCTAGGTCTGCTGCAAGGAAAGTTGGTTCACTGTGTCGTGTCAAGCAACCTTTTTCACCAGAATCCATCTTGCACAATTATAAATCTACCATAACAGCTTCATTTTAATGCCTTCAATATGTAACTGCTCTCTTTTAATTGTCTTAAATAACCTTTTTTTGCCTTCCATCAGCATGGCTGATACTAACCAATAGGAGAATGCTTTATTGTTCCCTTTTCAGTCTAATGCTATCTAGAGTTAACATTTTCTGCTTAAGTGAAATAGAAAGATTATACTGAATCAACTTCTAGGTCTGCTGCAAGGAAAGTTGGTTCACTGTGTCGTGCTAGACAATCTTTCCCTTCAGAATCTATCTTGCACATTTATAAATCAATCATTCGTTTGCATTGTATACTGCTGCCATATCTGGTCTGGTACTCTTACTATATACCTTGAGATTCTTGACAAAATCCAAAGATGTATCTGTAATATAATCAATCCTAACCTGGCATCTTGACTTTCACACTGACTTGACATGGTCCTATCTTTTCTACAAACATTTTCATGTCAACTGTTCTGATGAGCTTATTTCTCTCTAGTGCTTCGACTGCATGAATTTTAATGTGCTACTAGATTGGCAATTAGGTCTCACCGTTTTTATTGTTGAACAAGCTAGATGTAACAATCTCTTGTATTCTAATACTATTTTTCTCAAGTTTTTGTCTCTTCCAATTTCTTGCTTTCCTGTCAACACCAATCTTAAAAAAATTTAAAGGCAACGTCAATTCCCATCTTCTGTCATCCTGATTCCTGCTCATTTATTGTCCTTTCACCTGACTAAAGTCTTCTCATTCTTTTTCACACCCAGTAACCCCTTGCATCCAAGTGGCATCACCAAGGTGAAATGATTCAACATGATCACAAGTTCCATAGACCATTATGGTCATAGGGGCACCACATGTACTACAGCCACAATAGCATTTGAGTTTAAATATAGAGTTATCCTTCTCTTAGACCAGTTGCCAATTTATCCTGCTATTTGCCTATACGGGGACATGGCTTATTCTGCTGCCATATCTGTCCTGGTACTCTTATTATATACCCTGAGATTCTTGACAAAATCCAAAGATGTGCCTGTAATATAATCAATTCTGACCTGGCGTCTTGACTTCAGTCCCTTTCTCGCCTACATGAAGCGACTCTTCTGATCAGCATTCCTCCTTAGTGTCTCGACCGAAGCTGCTAGAGTGAAACTTACAACTCAACTGGAATACAAAGGGAATGAAGGTGGTTCGTTATAATGTGTGGCGTGGCAAATCTTGAGGTTAAGACTGGTGAAACTAAGGAATGCAATTTGTCTGGTCACTGTCCATGGAAATGGTGTTAGAGCAGCGTGAGTCTTGCGACGTTGCATCTGTGGGGAAGGTTTTGTAGAGTGGAAAATAATTCATCACACACAAGGACGCGGACACGCTTTTGGATTTGTTTGGATGTTGAGGTCCTACAAGATATTAATATTATTATTATTTCGTTTAGTTTCTGTTGTATATATATTGTATATATATATCAGTCATGGAAAAAATGCAAAAGTAAAAAAAAAAAAAAGAAACAATATTAGCAATCTTTCAGCGTCTTTCATTAATAGACTTTTTTTTTAACTCTAACCCTAAGCCTAAGCCTGGTATCTCTAACCTAACACCCCACACCACGAGGTCAGGTTGTGACACAAGGTTGCTTTAATGTGAGGAGCCCGAGCGCGTACACCCGGGCAAGGAACATAAATTCCCCGAACCCCCGCAACCGTCGGTTACGCTGGCCATGGTGTGTGCACCGATCCTTCTCTCTAGTGCAATGAAAAGGCGCGGCGTCGGGCAGCTGTTCCCCAGGGCCGGCACCTCTCAGTATAATTTTCCTCAGTTGCGACTCTGTCCTTTGACGGAGCCGCCCCTGTGTGCACTCTGCCCAAAGACAGAGATGCAACTGTGAGATGATAAATAATCGTTTTACAAACTATTCGAGAGAGTAAGTATTTACTCAATCCCTCAGGAGATCAGGTTGTGAAACAAGGTCGGTTTAATGTGGGGAGACCGAGTGCGTACACCCGGGCTAGGAACAACAATTCCCCGAGCCCCAGCAGCCGTCAGTAGCGCTGGCGTCGGTGCGAACACTGATCCCTCTCTCTGGTGCAATGAGAAATCACGTTCTCGGGCAGCTTTTCCCTGGAGCTGGTCATCTCTCAGTATAATTTTTCTAAGTTGCAACGGAGCCCCTCCTTAGCGCATTCTGCCCAAAACCAGAGACGCAACTGAGATATGATAAATAATCGTATTACAAACTACTCGAGAGTAATTTAGACACTAGAACATAGTAGAAGTATTAGTAGCAGTAACCTTAGTATTATTAAACACAGAGACAGAGACAGAGAGAGAGAGAGCAGCCAACAATGAGACGCGGTGGTACAAATATGCAATCAATAGATTCATCATAGACAAGCACTTATTTAAGGGTACACTGAACACATGCATCACAGCCAAATGTTGACAGGTTTTGTTAACAAAAGTGCATATCCTTGCAATTTATAAATATCTAGTTTGAAATATCGTCACGGCGGGTAATTCAATCCACTCAAATGTTTTTAGATTGAAGATGTTCGCAAATATCTAAATGTAATTCCCAAATCGATTTAGCTGTTTTATTTCTAAAAAACAAAACTATATCTCCTCACATGATTACTAGTCCCACTTGTAATCACACTCTCTCACTTTCTTTTCTTCAATATTTACATCGTTCTTACAATTTCTATATTCCTTTCTTTCATATTTTTCTATTATCTTTCTTTCTATCATTCTTTCTATCTTTCTTTCTATCTTTCTTTCTCCCATCTTTTTTCTTTCCTTTCTTTATCCCATCTTTTTTTCTTTCTTCCTTTCTTTCTTTAACCTATCTTTCTTTCCTCCTTTTTTCTTACATTCATTTCTTATCCCATCTATCTATCTATCTATCTATCTATCTATCTATCTATCTATCTATCTATCTTTCTTCTTTTCTTTCTTTATCCTATTTTTCTTTTCTCCTTTCTTTCTTACTTTTATTTCTTATCTTATCTTTCTTTCTTCATCCCATCTTTCTTTCTTTCTTTCTTTCTTTCTTTCTTTCTTTATCCCATCTTTCTTCTTTTCTTTCTTTTTCCCTTTTTCTTTCTCTCTTTCCTTCTTATTTTTATTTCTTATCTTATCTTTCTTTCTTCATCCCGTCTTTCTTTCTTTCTTTCTTTCTTCACACGTTTCTTTTTTTTTTTCTTGCTTTAAATCTTTTTCTTTTCTTTTTTCTTGACCGATTTATTTTTGATATGTCCCGGAAAGGGATATATTTGTTCGAAATAGCAAAGTGCTTTTCGACTACTCTAACCTGGTAGGACAATCTAGCAGGTAAGCGTAATGGACCGGTCCTCGTAATAGTGGTAGACAATAGGCGTAGGCAATAGGCGTACCCAATAGGTGTCCACCTGTACCTCCACATCAGTCTGTATTTATGGCTGACACCAGTCAATGATATTACTGTGAGGGGGAACCCAGTTTTATGCATATTCATTATATCACTTCTTCTTTCTATCTTTATATGCTTCTCTTTTCTTTTCTTTTTTGTTTACATATTTCTCCTTTGTTTCTTTCTTTCTATCTTTCTCCCATCTTTCTCCTTTTCCTTCTTTCTTTCCTTCTTTCCTCCTTTCATTCTTACATTCATTTCTTATCTCGTCTTTCTTTCTTTCTTTCTTTTCTTTCTTTTCTTTCTTTATTCGTTTCTCTTTTTTCTTGCTTTAATTTTTTTTCTTTTCTTTTTTCTTGACCGATTTCTTTTCTTTCTATCTTTATTTGCTTTTCTTTACTTTTCTGTTTTCTTTACATATTTCTCCTTTGTTACTTTCTTTCTTTCTTCCTTTCATATATCTTTCTCTTTTATTTGTTTTCTTTCTCTTTTGATACGTTTACCTTTTCTTTCTTTCTTTCTTTCTTTCTTTCTTTCTTACATGATATTCTCATTCTTTGTCTTTCTTTTTTACACTTTTCTCTTCTTTCTTTCTTTACATTTCATTTCTTTTCTTTCTTTCTTGACAGGTTTCTTTTCGTTCTTTCTTTTTGATATACTTTTTCTCATTCTTTCTTTCTTTCTCTCTTACATGATATTCTCATTCCTTGTCTTTCTTTTTTACACTTTTCTCTTCTTTCTTTCTTTACATTTCATTTCTTTTCTTTCTTTCTTGAGAGGTTTCTTTTCGTTCTTTCTTTTTGATACGTTAACCTTTTCGTTCCTTCTTTCTCTCTTACATGATATTCTCATTCTTTGTCTTTCTTTTTTACACTTTTCTCTTCTTTCTTTCTTTACATTTCATTTCTTTTCTTTCTTGACAGGTTTCTTTTCGTTCTTTCTTTTTGATATATTTTTTCTCATTCTTTCTTTAGATTCTTCTCCTTTCCCTTCTTTCTTTTTTGAGATATTTCACTTTTCTTTTCTCTCTTTTCATTCCTTTCTTTTTTTCACTTTATCACTTTCTTTGTTCCTTCCTTTCTATATTACTTTTCTTTTCTTCTCTTCTTCATCTCATTCTTTTTTTCATAATATTCTCATATTTTGTCAGTTTTTCTTTTTCTTTCTATTTATTGTTTCTTTCTTTACATGTTTACCTTTCTTTCTTTATTTCTTTCTTGACAGATTTCTTTTCTTACTGTCTTTTTTGACATACTTCTCTTTTCTTTTTTTATTTACATTCTTTCTTTCTTTCTTTCTTTCTTTGCTAAATAACGAACACCTCACCATTGTTCCGTGGTTAGAAACCCAACCTATGAAATCATGGTTAGTGGAATTTGTTTATTCCACACTCTTTCTTGTACACGATGCTTATTTTCGAAAAAATGCACTGAACGGAATAAATGACCTTTATTACTAAGTAGTGATTTCGATCCCCACTAGGTGCCACATAAAAAAAATAGATATTAAATAAACCAGCAAGATTTGATGCGTCGAAAAACTCAACCAACGCTAACCTAATTTAAATATGTTTTCGACGATTAGCCAGACAACAAGCTCGTTAACCATCGCGGATACTTGGGGAATATTTAGAAGAACCTGGAGCTTTAAAAAAAGGGATGAAAATATTTTTATCGGAAACTGGTAGATCTTCTTTAAAAAACGAACAAGAATGAGAAGAACAAAAACGAAAATATCTAGAGAAATAAATAAATAAAACAATGTCTAAAGAACACTGCATAAGCTCAAAATGAAGAATTAATTAACAAAAAAGAATTAATTAAGGAAAATATCCGAGTTAAAATAAAATAAAAATTAACTTAAAGAAGAAAAAAATAAAACAAGAGAAAAAAAATGAAACATATGAAGGCAACTTCCAATAGAAGAGGTAACACCAATATAGTTTGTTTTTCCGACATTCCATCAGCTTCCGAGCCCGGATGGACAGGCAATATGTTACTATAAATAGAATATTTTCTTGACTCTATGTCTGCACGACCTTTCGTGTTTATTTCGAGTTGCAACATCTTTTCTAACAGCGTCTCGTCTCTCCAAACCTGTCTCTCTTCGACGTTTCTCTTTCAATTTCTCTGACGAATCTTTTTCGCTTTTTAAACATTTGCCAAGCCTGGGTCAGTTAGATACAAATGCACATTAAACGAGACAAGGCCAGCAATGTTGCTCAGCGTTGATCTTTAATCTTTCATTAACATACGAAAGTCTGGCTTTTACGAGGACTCGAACATCGATCTCTGGCATTCATTTTGGTACAAAGGGGAAATCAGAGGCAATCAGTGGGTCAGAAGTTGGTGTTTCACGATGAATGCAAAGATAGGAATGGTACTGTTATCTAACATTCAAAGAAGAGGGCTTCAAAGCTTAATTTTTTTTTTATATCCAGGTTTTATTTTGGTTTAAACATCCCTATTTTGCAGTGGTGGAAAATACCCAACTCTTCCAGCCACCAGAGATTTTCTTTTGGTTTTAAAAATATATTGAGGTTTAAATACATTGTTTTGAATATTTTGTTAGTTTCTTTCTTGTTTTATTTTTTATTTTTTTTTTGTTTGTTTCTTCTTTATACGTTTTATCTTTTCTTTTTTAATTTTCCCTTTTCTTCCATTTGTATTTCATTCTTTCTTTTTATTCTTTCTTTCTTCAGTGTAGTTTCATTTCATTTTTTGTTCATTCATTTCTTTTTAAGTTTCTTTCCGTATCAATTTTAGGTTCTTTCTTTCGAAAGTTTTAACATGTTTATCATTCTTTATTTTCTTTCTATCGTTTGTTTGAACTTTTATTTCATTCATATTCTTTCTTTCTCAATCTTTCTTCTACTTTTTGCTTTTCTTTAGTTGTTTTTTTTTGTCTTTTCTTTTCTCTTGTTTCTTATTCCTTTTTCACATTTATTATTTCTTTCTTTCGTTTTCTCTTATTTCCATTATTTTTTTTTTTTTTTGCATTTAATCTTACTCTCGTTCTTTCTTTTTGCATTCTTTCGGTTTTCTTTCTTCGCTAAGCATCCGCTTTTAATTCCAGCTTTTTTTTCTTTCTTTCTTTCTTTCTTTCTTTCTTTCTTTCTTTCTTTCTTCGCTCAGTATCCTCTATTTATTTTCCCTTTTGTTTATTTATTTATTTATTTATTTGCTCAGTATCCGCTTTTCATTCCCCACTTTTTTCCTTTCCTTCCTTCCTTCCTTCCTTCCTTCCTTCCTTCCTTCCTTCCTTCCTTCCTTCGCTCAGTATTCTCTTTTTATTTTCCCTTTTCTTTCTTTCTTTCTTTCTTTCTTTCTTCGCTCAGTATCCTCTTTTCATTTTCCCTTTTCTTTCTTTCTTTCTTTCTTTCTTTCTTTCTTTCTTTCTTTCTTTCTTTCTTTCTTTCTTTCTCTTTTCGCTCAGAATTCTATTTTCATTTTCCTCTCCGTCTTTTCTTTTTCACGTGATATTTTATCAATCCCGACAGCAAGTTGCGTCGTTCTCTTTGATGTTCAATTCATTCTTTTTTAATAAAAAAAAATAAAAAAAAAATTAAATAAAAATAATTATTTATTTATTTTTCCATTCGTCCAACGTTAATATCTTTTGAAATGTCAACCAAAGCTTCTTCGGCATCAGAAGAAACAACAACATCAAGCACAGAGTTGGGCTGCTGCGTGTGTGAAGTCACACTAGCGATCAATAACAGAACGCTACAAAGAGTGGTCCGTATCCTGACTCTATAGCAGAGAACAGTAGCACGGTGGGTGACCACTCGTTCCGAGTTATTGCAATAGGAGGTGCGAAGGCTTTTCGAAAATTAGTGGATAATATGGGTGTGTGGGTGTCTGCGCGCGCATTTAGAGCTGGAACAGATATGAAAACACTTGCATAAATTTGAATGCCAAATAATATATTCAAAGTGATTCGTTTTTAGTAAAATTAAAATAAATATATCACAATCACCAGTAGATAAATAATAAGAAATGACAAATTATGAAAAAATCAAATGTGTATTTACTGAGCCTCTTAACAGATGATATGGTTAACAAGCTAGCCTCGTAGTTCATTACGAATCTAATGAGTTTAATACGCACTGAGTGACCTAAAATTGTGACCTTGTGCCGTATTAAGCAATATGAAATTATTAAATATTTCCTGCTGGGTTAGTGTTTAAATGAAGGTTATGGTAATTTTATTTAGGTAGTCTGATAGGGAAGCCTTGCTTATAAGATTGGCGCAGTGCGATCTTTTTCTTTTCTTTTCTCTTTTTTTGTGTTATACTGAGGTAAGCATCCTTAAGAAAGCCTGTGGAGTTTTAAAAAGGAACAGGCTGTGAAGTAAAAGAGAGGAAGGGAAGAAGGTGCAGAGAAATGTTGGCGCAAATAATTTAAATTAATTAATAGTCGGGCGGGGGTGTCAAAAATGGGAAGAGAAAAATAAAGAGAATGAGGAAGAGTAAAAGAAAAGGTTCAAATAGAAAATAAAACAAAAAAAAAAGAAAGAAAAATAAAATAAATCGATAAAAGAGATAAATATCGAATAGATTTTAATAAAAGCCACAAGTTAAATAAATAAGCACATCTACTATCTCTCTCTCTCTCTCTCTCTCTGTGTCTCTCAGTCTATATATATATATATATATATATATATATATATATATATAAGGAAAGAAAAAAGAAAGAAAAACCAGAAAGACTGGAAGAAAAGGAGAAAAGAGTCCGAGTAAGAGCTGTCTCCCTCTCTCTATATATATATCTATATATCTATATCTATCTATCTATCTATCTATCTATCTATCTATCTATCTATCTATCTATCTATCTATCTATATATATATATATATATATATATATATATATATATATATATATATATATATATATAGATATATATATATATATATATATATATATATATATATATACATATATGCGTATATATATATACACACACACACACACACACACATATATATATATATATATCAGAGGAGTGTGCAGCTTATATTTTTTATCAATTTATATAAATTGTTTTTTATGGGGTGTTTGTATATATATATATATATATATATATATATATATATATATATATATATATATATTGTGTGCATTTCGGCAGCATCTTTTCATTCATACACGTTTCATTAAATAATATAGACAAGTGTTGTCTATTTATTTTATGTAAAAGTTTACATAAAATAAATAGATAACACTTGTCTATATTATTTAATGAAACGTGTATATATATATATATATATATATATATATATATATATATATATATATATATACAGAGAGAGAGAGAGGTGGAGAGTTAGGTTTTGTTTGAGTTTACATTTAAAGAGAGAGGGGAGAGGGGGGATCATTACTGCTTACGTCATTGATGACGTTTGGTACAAAATGGATCCTGACGTCATTCAGCATTTGATTTCCCGTCATCTGATTGGCTGCCCCGGATATCTATCTAGGCTGCAAAATATTGTTGTACATCATAATGACACTAGGACAGAAACACGCACAGTTCTCCCCCCACCCCGCTACAAGGGGCATTTTTAAAAGCACAAATGCATATAGCGGTGCAAGAAAGTTAAATTATTTTTCTCCTTTTCATCGCGTTTATTCGCTCACGCACAAAATTGCTTTCCTTTCTGTCTCTCTGCAAAATAAACCGATAAGAATACATTATAATTATATTCTTGGAATCATCCGTAGACAAAATAGATGATTTTTTTCCAACCGCACCCCCGGCAAAAAAAAAAAAAACCAACCATTGATATGTATTATGTATTTTGACTCCTCGAGGAGGCACGTTGTACTAAAGGAAAGCAGCTCAGATTGAGGAATCAGAGAGCAGAGTTCGATTTCATTACATTCACTTACATGCTAATACCCTTGGGAAAGATATAAAATCCTCTTCTTCCCCCAGCAGGTAAATAGCAAGGCAGACCGAGTTCTATAGCCTTGGATGGCAACTAGTCTACCGCAGAAAGAAATGGCAACTTCCTGCAGAGAAAAATCTGCCTCGTCAGTCATGTACCTAAAGATACATGATCGCCTAAGCGTGTATCGTGCATGGCACATAACGGACTGATTGAGATTCCAGTCGAATCCATTACATTCACTTACCTGCTAATACCCTTGGGAAAGGTATGAATCCTCTTCTTCTCCCTCCATTTGTCCTGCTATTTACCCATAGCAAGACAGACCGGGTTTTATAACCTTGGATGGCAACTGGTCTACCGCATAAAGAAATGGCAACCTACTACGGGAAAACAAAATCTACCTCGTCAGTCATGTATCGAAAGATACATGATCGCCTAAACATGTATCATGCATGGCACATAACTGATTGACTGACTTTCCAGTCGAATCCATTACATTCACTTACATGCTAATACCCTTGGGAAAGGTATTAATCCCCTTCTCTACCAACCATGGGTTAATAGCAGGACAGGCCGGATTCTATAGCCTTAGATGGCATCTGGTCTACCGCAGAAAGAAATGGCAACCTACTGCTGGGAAAAACCTGCCCCGTCAGTCATGTATCGAAAGATACACGATCGCCTATGCGTGTATCACGAATGGCACATAACCGACTGATGATGACTCCTTTGTGGATCAGAGAGACACAGGCTTACCATGCCAGGGCCACAGACTCACTAAACACGGTGTTACTGCTGTGATTTCTGCTGAAAGTACAATTTATTTTTAAGGGATGGAGCATTTCTGGACATATACTCGCTTCCGAAAGAATTATTAGTTGGTTGTATTTGTTTAGTAGCATATCAACACTTCTATGGGTAATTTAATGTCGAAATCTAAATATTCTGTACGCAATATTTATTTATGTTTAGGAGGAGACAATAATTGTTTTAATGATACAAGTCTAACTATTTAACTCATAGCTGGGGGGATAAAAGGAGGATTCATAAATTTTCCAAGGGGATTTGTGCGTATGTGAATAAAACGAACTGAAGTGGAATTCGAACTCGGCTCTCCGATTAACAATACCGAGTCATTATCCATTACACGACTCAAGTATCAAAGCTTATAGCACCTTGCATTCCCAAGTGATTACCTATCTAGACACTGGCCAGGGCCGACGTTGCTTAACTCCGCTGATCGTGCATTTCAACTTGATGTGGCTGTAAGGCCATAAACATTGATGAACATAAGACTATGACTATAATGGATAATAGCTGACCATTTCATAGATTCTCTGCAGGTTAAGAAAGAACCTTGCGCAGGATCACCATCATATTTTTTCTTATTAATTTCAATACACACATTCGAAGTCTTGTGCGAGGCACACCTCTATTCATATGGTAAAATAAGATAATTTATATATAACATCTATGAAGTTAATAGAGAAGAATTTTTTTGAGAAACCTATTAACGGCTTTTGAGATTAGCCTGAATATCGCCGTGAAGCAGTGTTTAACAGGCTTTTCTTTTCTTTCCTTTCTTTATGCCATATTTCTTTCTTTCTTTCTTTCTTCACACATTTCTCTTTTTTCTCGCTTTAAATTTTTTCTTTTTTTTCTTGACGGATTTTTTTTCTTTCTATCTTTATATGCTTCTCTTTACTTTTTGTTTAAATATTTCTTCTTTGTTACTTTCTTTTTCTTTCTTTCTTTCTTTCTTTCCTTTTTTTTTCTTACAGTCATTTCTTATCCCATCTATCTATCTATCTATCTATCTATCTATCTTTCTTTCTTTCTTTCTTTCTTTCTCCTATTTTTCCTTCCTTCTTTCCTATTCTCATTCTTACTTTCATTTCTTATCTCATCTTTCTTTCTTTCTTTCTTCATCCCATCTTTCTTTCTTTCGTTCTTTCTTTCTTTCTTTCTTCATCCCATCTTTCTTTCTGTCTTTCTTTCTTTCTTTCTTTCTTTCTTCATCCCATCGTTCTTTCTTTCTTTCATTCTTTCTTTCTTTCTTCATCTTTCTTTCTTTTTTTCTCTCTTTCTTTCTTCATCCCATCTTTCTTTCTTTCTTTCTTTCTCCCATCTTTCTTTCTTTACACGTTTCTCTTTTTTCTTTTCATTTTTCTTGACCGATTTCTTTTCTTTCTATCTTTATTTGCTCCTCTTTTCTTTTTCTTTTTTCTTTACATATTTCTCCTTTGTTACTTTCTTTCTTTCTTCCTTTCTTATAGCTTTCTCTTTTCTTTCTATATTTGTTTTCTTTCTTTCTTGACAAGTCTCCCTTTTCTTTCCTTCTTCTTTCTTATTTTCATTTGAACTGAGTTACATCCCCAGTGGGTGCTGTGGGTTACCTCACTTGACTTAGACAAACGCTCATCAGACGGCGCTGTTTAAGCCTATAAAAGACAAATATTTCCTTCCTCTTCCTTTTTTCTCTCCCTTGTTCCAAATGTAGCCGAGGTAGGTAAAAGGCGTCCCCGCTGGGACGCATATTCGTTTCCGACTGAACTCTTACACACACGCACATACACATACGTGTGTATCACCCATACTTGCATCACTCGTACAAACAAGCACATTCGTAATAGGTATTTCCCTTTCTTTTCAACTGTCTACACATTAATATAATTTCTTTGCATTACTTCATACAGCAGTTGTCGTTTATTTTAAACACACCACTTTTTTTTTTTACCCAAACTCACATGAGTCTCCCAAATATATTTTTGTGGGACAAATATACTCGGATTCATTAAATATTTATTAAAAGACGTCCACATTTTGCAACAAAAGAGGAGAGACCCGGAAGAGCTCCACGGACTTGTAAGGTTCTTGGTGAGTTCGAATACATAACCACCTTTACACGAGGGTCGTATGTGGCACAAGGCCGAGTTTAACGTGTGTTCTCCGAGCCCGTAGGCTCGGCCAAAAATATTCCCTTTTGAAGCCGTATAAACGGGTTCAGGGTTAGTCAGCCTCCCCGAACGAGACTCTGCCCTTCGACGGAGCCTCGTCCGTGTTCCTCTCTGCACGAAGGAAGAAAGTTGAACTGTTAAGCCGAAAAAGATTTCGACTAGTTCTTGGCGGGTTAGGCTACGTTTCGCAACTCCCAGCTGCAGCAGAAATATGGGTGCCTCGCTGTGGGACACTGACTAAGGAAAGTTGTAAATTCTATCCTCACTGGGTGCCTCACAGTTATAAACTAAGCTTGAGGAACATCAATAAACTCATTGAAAAATGTTTGCTCATACGCTCCCCCTTCACGTAACTGCAAAATGCGCGCACACACACACACACACATCTACACATACATACGCATATACACACAAATACACGCATACACATATATACACATGCACGCACACATGCACACATAAACGCACACACAGGCACACACACATACACACACAGCAGTAAGAAAGGTACTCGTGTGTAATGAACAGTGATTAACAATAGTAAAAGAACAATGAGACATCGTATCAGAGCACATCATTATATTACGCATCTTTACATATATAATGAATTAAATGTTAAAAAGTGCTCAATATCAAGTGAGAAAAATCAAACCTGTAGAGCGATTTAATATCCTAAAATAATGAAATCCAGAATGGAACAGAAGTTCTCATCAAGGGGTTAATTCAGTGGAATAATCGAAAACAAAATGCGGCACCGTTTTTGTTTTATTGTTGTTTTTTTTTTGGGGGGGGGGGTATTTTTTTAGTGAGTAGCAATTCCATTTAAGCATAAAACAGACTGTCGCTTATGGGTGTTGACTTCAATGTCCACTTTTATATTTAGCTAAATTCTTTAAACCATAATAGAGCAAACCTTAAAACCCTATTTGCTACAAAAACACACACACAAAAAAAAAAAATGGAAATAGATCCAAGAACACACAGGGGTCATTAAAAGATAAAATATCTTTCTTATTCTTTCTCGGACCAGTCTTATTTGTTTTATGACTCTTCATGAACTTTTTCACTGCCAGTTCAAGGAAGACATTTGGGTCACTAACACACAAAAAAGTTAATGTCTAATATCGAGAATATTTAACATCGAAAAGCGTCAGAAAAAATTAATTCCTTTTAATAATATGTGGAAATATCCACTCTTTGTCTGATGAAGGTCACAAGACCGGAAACATGTATAGCAAATTTATGGAAAATAAAGCATAATATATTTTTTTAAAAACATCCACATTACAATAAAAATGTTTGCCGTTCCTCTCTTCGTTTTAATATACAAACTTTTCTCTCATTGGAACTCCTATAACCTCTTCCCCATATATATATATATATATATATATATATATATATATATATATATATATATATATAATCGAGTTCATGCAAGGCTACTAAGTATGGAAATATTAGAAAATAGAAACATGACTAAAGTGCGGAACAATAGAAGAGTAATCAAGAAGACAGTAGATAGCGACTGACATTGCATTTCAGTTTTTCACAATTAAATTTGACTGGAAAGCATGCAGCTGGAAGAGAGTTCCTCAAGCGAAAAGTGCGAGAAAAGAAACTGTTAGCATAGAACTTTCCGTTGCATCTAGCCAACTCGACTGTAAATTAATGAGACCTCGCCGCCAATCTAGTACTGCGCTTAAATTCATAAAACCTAGGTACCACAACGAAGAACAATTACCATGAAAGTATTATAGAAAATTCACAGGGAGGCAACTTTACGCCAGAGGGAAAGTGACTTAAGCCAGGATACCAGATCAGGACTAAAAATATTACTGATTCTTCTGGTGAATAAATTAACCAAAAGCACTCGAATCCAACGATCATTTGAAAATTCCTTACACACACTATGTCTATAGATTCTCTTGAATTAATATAGGAAAAGGTATAATAAAAAAAAGTTTAATCGCAGTGACTTATCAGTGGTCTTCAATGAGAATTGTATAAAAGACATATCGCAACCCAAATACACAATTTTTTAAAAACATTTCATACCAAGCAAGGCAATAAAGTACTGAGTCGCAAATTGTTACTGAGAGTTAGAGAGTATAGAGAAAGAATACTTTTAAGGTGAGATAACAATAAAATAAGAATTAAGGAAACAGAAGATTGCATTTAAATTTTTGAAG
>OZ010603.1:5691214-5713714 GCA_963932145.1 Acanthosepion lycidas
TCGAAACGTTGTAATAAATATGGCGACAAAGATGAGGACAATAGTACGAATAATATAAATAGCGTACGTAATAGCTCATATTAGAAATATAGGCAGATATTAATGATTGTATATAATATTTTTATGCAGGGGCTTCACTGAGACGTGAAAGATATTTCAAGGGTGACATAAGGGTAAAAAGGCTTGATAAACGCCGCTCTAAATAGATAGCGCAAACACCAGACTAGAAGGTGATTTTTCTAAGCGTAGGTTAAATGTGGCACAAGGTCGAAAGTATGGGACACCCAATAAGGATCGAACTCAATACTCAGTCGTAATTGTTCTAGCAAGAGAAGTTTGCTAACCATTACACGACGTTGAGGTGCCCAACGCAATGCTAGGGTTGGCAACAATATCCACTGCATGGACGAATGGCAAACTTATAAATGCGTTTTCTTCCTGCACAATCAGTAACTAAATTCTTATTTCCACCTCCTTCTTGTTAAAAATAAATTTCTTGACCTCAACCCTCATCAACTCTACTTTTCTTTTTTTTTTAAGCATTTCACCCCTCGCAAGGCGGGAAGCCACTAGCACGCAAGGGGTTATAGAGGATTTGGAGCAGGAGCAGGTAGAAGTGATAAAGGAAAGAATGAGGAGAAGGATAGTGGATAGATCAAGGCAACTGGAGATGTCGATTGACATTACATTTGAATATTTGGAGATTATAGCTATCAGGGAAACAAGAATAGGGAAGGGAGTTCCACAGGCGAGAGGTACGAGACATGAAGCTATTGGAGTAGAAGAGGCGACTACATTTAACAGTTTCAACAGTGAAAGTGTGAGAGCGGGATGCCAGCCTAGTAGAACGCTTAAATTCATGAAGTCTGGGAACCAGCGAAAGCAGGTCCTCGGAGCAATTACCATGAAAGTATTTGTAAAAAAGACAGAGAGAGGCGACGGCACGTCCGTGAGAGAGCGACTGAAGACGAGATACCAGATCAGGGCCAATTATATTGCATATCCGTCTCTGGATCTTATCAAGAACCCCGAGGCAAACAGAAGGGGCTCCAGACCATATATGGCAGCAATACTCCATGTAAGGGCGAATGGTTAATTTGTAGATTTGAAGGATCGATTCTGGGGAGAAAAATTTCCTAGCGCGGCACAGAGAGCCAACTTTCCTAGCGGTGGACGAAGCAATTGACATTTTGTTCCATCTCAGGTCAGTAGACAATGTGAGACCGAGCAGCCGCAGAGAGGTGCTCTCGAGAAGTTGAGCGTCAGACATTCTAATGGGGGGCAGGGGAGGTTCTCTGTGGTGATTAATAAAGAGCAGTTTTGTTTTGATGGCGTTGAAGTTAACCAGCCAATTCCTGCCCCAGTTCACAACCGATTGGAGGTCCTTTTCGAGACGAACGGTCAGGTTAGTTTTGTCAATGACACTAGATTTGTTTTTGAGGCAGGAGTAAATTGTAATGTCGTCCGCGTAGATGCCCACCTGGGAGTCAATGACTATCGTAGATCATTAAATATGGGTACTAGCTCTTATAACGCCAGTGGCATTATCAATCTAGCCACTACCTGTACTTCTCTCCCATTCTTTTTCTCTAGTGATGCACTCATTTACTATTTTGCTTTTTTTTTCTATTTTTCTCTTCCGGTTCTTCAAAATAAAATTGCGATGTTTTCCTCCTTCTTGGTCGGAGTTACGACAGTGGTAAAAAATCTTTCTTGATGGGCCCGGTTTTCTTACGAACCAACTGATTTATTGTAGTTTGGAATTTAAAATAATTGATTACTTTTTTCTTTTTCTTTTTTTTTTTTTTCGTGCTTATTCTCGTCTATGATCGATTTTTTCACTAAATTAATAATCATTGATTGACAGGTAAAAAACACACCAGGAAAGAATAAAATCACTTTCAAAAACGTATGAATAAAAGCGCCAGAAAATGATAATTTATTGAAATTATTATTATTATTTTTTTGACTGCTTTTTGTTCAAACTTGAAAGGAATCTAAGAGGCAATCAAATTCTAGAAATTTTATAATAAAAAATATATACACTATTTACATTATTCGGACTATTGTCCTCATCTTTGTCGCCATATTTATTACAACGTTGTACGCTCCTGCCTTCTTCAGGTGGTTGGAATGTGCAATAAAGCGGCCCGCTTCAATTCATGTAGTCAGGACATCAGGGAAGATTAATATTAATTGAACGCACGCAGTTTAAATCTCTTGTCTGTTGACTCCACTTTGAGAACCACCGCGCCTCCATGGGCAAAATGGATTGGTTTTATGTAACAATTACTATTCCAATTCTCCCGTTTGGTGCGATCTATCATATCTCGTCAAGTATATTTATATCAGGGGAAGTTAAATTTAGGATGCGTCGACAGTTCAATTCATTTATTTTTCTCAAATGTTTAATAACGTCTCATCTCATAGCGTTCCAACGTGACTAATCAAATCTATTTACAGGTGAACTGAAAATAGTCTCTCTTCGACGAAAACCGATTTTAGAAATAGACTGAAGGTGTAATCACAATACAGGGTTGCCTGGCTCGTCAAAACCGATATCAACTAAAAGAGGAAATGAAACGAAGCTTTTTTTTATACCAAATTCCTCACGATACAGAGCTCAAAAACCGCTTAAGTTAGATTGTTACTATTAAAATAATAATGATAAAAAAAGGTGTGATATGAATGAAAGAGTGGGTTTGGTTCGGTTTGGTATATTTAACGGCATATCGACTCCAGATGGGTCATTTTATGCCAAATTTTTATTTTCTTGTGACATGTGGCAATTTTTTTCCCAAAAATGTTTTGAGGTTGATTTTTTTCCAATAATATATTGCGGGTATTTTTTTTTACTATAAAAATTTATTGCTGGTGATTTTTTTAAATATGCTTTAATATTTTCATGTTTTAACCCTAATTTGTGGATTCACTATTAGTGCATAGCTTGGACCCTAACAGGTGTTACCACCCTAGGCCATCGTGGAACACCAGTAATTAAGACGTGCTTCCACGCCCCTGAAAACCTTTACAAGCAGTTTACCGTCATGACCAGGACGGGCAAAAAAGGATGAAGACTTGCAGAATTCATTCTTTCGAAGCTGTTTTTCATCGTTAAACAGAGAAAGCGGTTTTCTACAGCTGAGAGTTTGTATAGAGGCCTTCTTGACAAATGTAGTTTATAGTCCAGGACGAGAAAGAGTGGGACATAAGGAGTGAAGATTATGAGAATATGTAGGGTAGATAACGAGTGATTCTTGGTATGAAGGCTAAGAATTCAGGAAAGCACCTAAGCGGGAGTCTGTTTCAAAAAGTTGCAGTTCTTTTGAAAACGTTGCCTGAGTGCAACTTTCTTCTTACATTTGAAAAATAAAACCGGAGAAAATGTATGTTATTCGATTCTTCGGGAATACCTTAGCATGTCTTAGATATAAAGGTCGGAACAGAGCTTAATCTGAACACTTGTTATTGTAATAGTAATAGAGCAGCAAAAGGCATGAAACGTTAGTCTTCTGGGGGGAAAAAAGGGAGTAAAATGGAGAATGAATTATTCCACAAAACCAGAGATATGGTTTCTGTCAAAGCAGGGAAGTGAGGATTGAGCAACTAAATAACAAATACATGAGAGCTATACTCCATTTTTGGTTTACTCTGATTTTTTTTGTAAAGATAAAACATGGAAGAAAGTACCAAAGACTTCCTAAATTGATAGAATGAACCAATCGATATCTCAAACCGAGCCTAACAGAAAACTGTTTTTAATCATTTCACCCCAATCAAGGTAATAAAACTACTAAGATCGTTAATGAGTGTAAGAGAATATGAGAAAAAAAAACATTATTAAGGGGCGAGAACAACAAAAGAAAAGAAATTAAGAAGACAGAAGATAACGATTGACATTGCATTTAAATCCCTGAAGATCAAAACTGACTGGAAAACAAGAGGCCGAAAGAGATTTCTACAAGTAAAAGAGAAGAAATTGTTAGCATAGAACTTACGGTTATATCTAGCCCTTTCAACTGTAAAATGATGACACCTTGTCGACAGACTTGTACTGCGTTTAAATTTGTAAAGTCTAGGTAACATAGAGAATGTTCATCTGAACAATTACAATGAAAATATGACGGGTTGCCTCCTCCTAATTTTCAAAACTGCACCTAGGAGACGCTCTCAGAACTATAAATATTCTGCGATATTTTTCTCGGTCCCTTTTTACTTTTTCCGATTACTCGTCAACATGTAAACTTCTCGCGGAGAACGCGTTCCCTTCGGTAAACGCATGAACAATACACACACACACACGTTCGTACGCACATTCACTTACTACACAAACTTTGCAACCCAAATTTTTTCACATTCATTTGACCAAACATCATTGAAACTTGAAACCTTTTATTAGTAATACATTATCATTTGTTTGTACTTATGTATTGGTTCTTTTCGTTGCCTTTCGTTTATTTACGTGGACTCACATCCCGAGTATTCCATGTTTGTTGGCGTTTCACGAGCCCACGTGTTTACACCGGCCCCCAACAAATATTTCATAGAAAAGGCATTGTAAAGTAACGTCATGGCAGTGGGTCTATAACTGAAACCGAGCTACCAGGTCAGGACTGATAACACTGTAGATTGCTTTTTTTTTATCAACAATCTGTAAATACATATCAGAAGCAATTTGTAATGATACCCGACACTTCACTTTCCAAGGAACTTTCTTCTGTCGCGCGGGTCATTTTGTTTGAGAGATTTTCATATGCCATAAAATGTTATTAACGAAATTGTGATGATTAATTCAGTTCGATAGGTTTAAATATTTTTGTAATTTTTATAATGCTGCTTTACTCACCCCTATTTAGCACAACTGTCACGACTTGCCAATACCTCATAGATAATGGACTATTCGGGTTTGATCGCTTGGAAAGACGGAACAGACATTTGCTCTTTATTTCAGCGAGAAAAATAAATAAATAAATAAATAAAGAAAGAAAGAAAGAAAGAAAGAAAGAAAGAAAGAAGTGTTTAACGTCTCCTCATGAGTAATGGTTTTGATCGCGTGGAAAGACGAGAAAGATATATCAGCGACACTACTTTGAGAAAATGAATGAAAGAAAATAAAGAAAGAAGGAAAGGAATAAAGAAAAAAGAAAGAAAATAAAGAAAGAAGGAAAGGAATAAAGAAAAAAGAAAGAAAGAATGAAAGACAAAAAGACAAAAAGAAAGAAAGAAAGAAAGAAAGAAAGAAAGAAAGAAAGGAAGATAGAAGTGTTTAACCACTAGTTCAGTGACATGGAAAAGTTGTCAATTTCAAATCTTTTCATTTGTACCCCCTTACTTCTGAAAATAACGACACGCATTCGTGTTTATAATTGCAATATTTTGTTAAAGTTGTCAAGCTCATATATTTTACGATCCGATCGCGGAATTTCTACGGACATTTTCTTTTCATAGAATTCACCATAAGCTTATTCAATTATTAACTTTAAAATAAAAATTCATCAGAAAATGAAAATAAGAAAAACGCGAATTTTCCAAGAAGAACTTGCATTTTTTAATATCATTTCGAAAACCAATCGGTTATTATAAATTACTTCTTTGTATTAGGTCCATAATCACGGGATACACAGCAGAAACATCAGACCAGATGTAATAAGCGCTTGTTTGATAGCCTGGTGTGAAATTGAGTGCAAAACCTGTTTTGGCGCATTGCTACACGAGCACTTACCGCTGATATTGATTGGAAATACAATACTACACGAGCACCTACCACTGGCATTGCTTGGAAATACAATACTACACGAGCACCTACCGCTGGTATTGATTGGAAATGCAATGCAACACGAGAACCTATCACTGGCATTGCTTGGAAATACAATACTACACGACCACCTACCGCTGGTATTGATTGGAAATACAATACTACACGACCACCTACCGCTGGTATTGATTGGAATACCATACTACACGGCCACCTAGCGCTGGTATTGATTGAAATACAATACTACACGGTCACCTATCGCTGGTATTGATTGAAAATACAATACTACATCAGTACCTAACACTGGTATTGATTGGAAATACAATACTAAACGAGCACCTACCGCTGGCTCTACTTGGAAATACAATACTACACGAGAACCTACCACTGGTATTGCTTGGAAATACAATACTGCATGACCACCTATCGCAGGTATTGATTGGAAATACAATACTAATTATTTTTTTAGGAACAACTTTGTACAATATAAAAACAAACTATTGGAGTTGTTTGCTTAGAAAATCAGTATTTAAAAAAATTCTCTTTCTCTAGATTTGAACGCTGATATCAAGCACAGGGAAAGAAAATAAATATGAAACTGCTATAGTCGCCAGATGATTTTAGTCACAAGTTTCATTACATTGCCATTTCTGATAAATCACAATTCAATTCTCCTAAATATTTGACCTAGACTTTTAGAAAGTAGTGAATGATAACTTGATGTCGGGACAAAAGTTACTAAAAATGATTCATTTATTCTGCCGCCACTTTAAAGACGTGAGAAATTCGATTGTGATGGGTTTTGATGTCGGGCACACCATCAGGGAAACAATGGTTAGAGCAATTTGGATAAAAATCACCAACAATGAATCACTCACAGATCGATCAACTGGCTAGGAATTTCAATGTAATTTTTGTCTATAGATACAGGATTTAGCATTTATTTAGACCATTTTTATTTAATTTTGGTTTATAGAGTTAAAATCCTCCTCCCTCTTTCTCTGTGTCTGTCTTTTTAGGTTACGTTTCTTCTTGTGGGTTTCAATTCTTTCTTTCTTTCTTTCTTTCTTTCTTTCTTTCTTTCAAAGTAGTCTACAGAAGTTTTTCTTTCTTCCTTGAAAGTAATTTAAACACACCTTCATTCTTTCTTTCTTTCTTTCTTTCTTTCTTTCTTTCTTTCTTTCTTTCAAAATAGTCAACACGTGTCTTTCTTCTCTCAAATTAGTCTTCTGATATCTTTCTTTCTATTTTTCTTTTTTCTTTCTGACTTTCTTGCTTGCAAAGTACTTTACACACGCCTTTCTTTCTTTCTTTCTTTCTTTCCTGCCAATTAATCTACACACGCCTTTCTTTCTTTCTTTCTTTCAAAGAAGTCTACACGTGTCTTTCTTTCTCAAAGTAGTCTACACACGTCTTTTCTTCTTTCTTTCTTGCTATTTAATCTACCCACGACTTTCTTTTTTCTTTCTTTCTTTCCTGCCAATTAATCTACACACACCTTTCTTTCTTTCTTTCTTTCTTTCTCTCTTTCTTTCTTTCTTTCTTTCTTCCTTCCTTTCTTTCTTTCTTTCTTTCCTGCCAATTAATCTACACACACCTTTCTTTCTTTCTTTCTTTCTTTCTTTCTTTCTTTCTTTCTTTCTTTCTTTCCTGCCAATTAATCTACACACGCCTTTCTTTCTTTCTTTCTTTCTTTCTTTCTTTCTTTCTTTCTTTCTTTCTTTCTTTCTTTCTTTCTTTCAAAGTAGTCTACACGTGTCTTTCTTTCTCAAAGTAGTCTACACACGTCTTTTTTTCTTTCTTTCTTGCTATTTAATCTACCCACGACTTTCTTTCTTTCTTTTTTTCTTTCTTTCTTTCTTTCCTGCCAATTAATCTACACACACCTTTCTTTCTTTCTTTCTTTCTTTCTTTCTTTCTTTCTTTCTTTCTTTCTTTCTTTCTTTTTTGCGATTTAATCTACCCCCGCCTTTCTTTACTTCTTTCTTTCTTTCTTTCTTTCTTTCTTTCAAAATAGTCAACACGTGTCTTTCTTCTCTCAAATTAGTCTTCTGATATCTTTCTTTCTATTTTTCTTTTTTCTTTCTGACTTTCTTGCTTGCAAAGTACTTTACACACGCCTTTCTTTCTTTCTTTCTTTCTTTCCTGCCAATTAATCTACACACGCCTTTCTTTCTTTCTTTCTTTCAAAGAAGTCTACACGTGTCTTTCTTTCTCAAAGTAGTCTACACACGTCTTTTCTTCTTTCTTTCTTGCTATTTAATCTACCCACGACTTTCTTTCTTTTTTCTTTCTTTCTTTCCTGCCAATTAATCTACACACACCTTTCTTTCTTTCTTTCTTTCTTTCTTTCTTTCTTTCTTTCTTTCTTTCTTTCTTTCTTTCTTTCTTCCTTCCTTTCTTTCTTTCTTTCTTTCCTGCCAATTAATCTACACACACCTTTCTTTCTTTCTTTCTTTCTTTCTTTCTTTCTTTCTTTCTTTCTTTCTTTCTTTCTTTCCTGCCAATTAATCTACACACGCCTTTCTTTCTTTCTTTCTTTCTTTCTTTCTTTCTTTCTTTCTTTCTTTCTTTCAAAGTAGTCTACACGTGTCTTTCTTTCTCAAAGTAGTCTACACACGTCTTTTTTTCTTTCTTTCTTGCTATTTAATCTACCCACGACTTTCTTTCTTTCTTTTTTTCTTTCTTTCTTTCTTTCCTGCCAATTAATCTACACACACCTTTCTTTCTTTCTTTCTTTCTTTCTTTCTTTCTTTCTTTTTTGCGATTTAATCTACCCCCGCCTTTCTTTACTTCTTTCTTTCTTTCTTTCTTTCTTTCTTTCTTTCTTTCTTTCTTTCAAAGTAGTCTACACGCGTCTTTCTTTTCCTTTCTTTCTTGTTTGCAAAGTACTTCACACACGCCTTTGTTTGTTTGTTACTTTTTTCTCTCTCTCTCTCTATCTTTCTTTTTTTTTCTTTCTTTCACTCCTGCTTGTAAAGTACTCTATATAAGTTTAAGCTGCAGCGTTCACTTTGGAATTCGAATAAATTCTCTTGGAAAAGGCACACATCCCATTCTCATCTCTCTGGATTTGCATTATGTATAGCAAAGATTAGAATTTACTCTCTCGCATTGTGTAACAACTAGTCAAAAATTATATCCACTCTGAATGCAAAACCACTTCACTATCTTTCCTAATATGCCATGGGAATTAACAGATTGTAAAGGAATGTGTGAAGAGCCATGACCAACAATGTGGCGAAGATCTATAGCGTTAAAGAAAAATGGATTAATTTATAGTTTTGAAATTTCTGAATGCATTATTCCGAAGAAGCTGAGAAAATAGCTCTTGAGACATTATCTTGTATCTTCTTTAATCTAACAGAGAATCAGATTTTTATTCAAGATATTTGGTAAAAGATTATGAGAAAAATAATTTCTCTGGAGCAGATGACAACATATAAGGAGATGAGATCCCACAAAAATACAGCTGACTCAAGTAATAAGAGTTACGACGCTAAAGATCCATTATCCTAGTACGTGTAAAATATCAAAAGTGTCTTATTGAGTAAAAAGGAACACAGACATATTTTATATATTTTTGAGACATGCGCCGAAAATGCTCTCCAGAACATGCTGCTGTTTGTTGTTGTAAACATTGCATGTAATTCTCAGGAGTAGGTTAACCTGAAGTCAATCCAAGCCACCGAATGAAGAAGTACCTGACCTCACATATGGATGCTGGATTACAAGCATGAGAATGCGTCTTACGTATAGCGAGATATATAGATAACAGCAGAAGGGATGATTTACGCGGTCACTTAACAGGGGGTGAAGTTATGGGTCGCATGCCACAAAATTTCTGAGTTATCCATTCACCCAAACTCGTCAAGTAGGTTACTCGCTGTTTCCCTCTGCTTCTCTTGCCTTCAATATGTCCTGTGAGTGTTAAATTCTCCATGCCCTCTTTCTTGTTGCTCTAAGTAATCTTTGACCCTTTATCTTCCTTCTTTGTCCTTGTTCTGCTATCCATTCACTCAAACCCGTTAAGTAGGTTACTCAGTGCTTCCCTCTGTTTCTCTTACCTTAAATATGTCCTGTGAGTGTTAAATTCTCCATGCCCTCTTTCTTGTTGCTCTAAGTAACTATTGACACTTTAACTTCCTTCTTTGTCCTTGTTCTGCTATCCATTCACCCAAACTCGTTAAGTAGGTTACTCACTGTTTTCCGCTGCTTCTCTTGCCTTCAGTATGTCCCGTGAGTGTTACATTCTCCATGCCTTCTTTCTTGTTGCTCTAAGTAAACTTTTACCCCTTTACCATTTGAAAATAACCGTTTTATCAATTCATTTTAAACATCGTATTTTACGCTTTTGATCTCTAGCCTTGTTGAGCAACCAGTATAGGAGGACATCTCTGAATACAAATGACTTTGACAATCATTCCGGACATCCTTCCAGAAAACGCAGATGTTACCGAGGCAATGCTTTCTTTTCACGACTTCCTTAGAAAGATATGACGAAATCGGATGAAGTGTGTGACATGGTGATCGCATTTGATTGTAAATAATTATGTTGTTTGCTTGGCAAGAATTCTTTAAGTCACGCTATAAACGCTCGTAACACTTTTCACTATTTTGAATCGAATATACGTTGTTTTTTTTTTTATTCATCCACTTGTCACTCTCCGAACTAATACGCAATTAAAATAGCAAGAGACAAAGCGGGAACAGATTGGGGATATCACAATTAAACAAATATAAAAGTTTAAATACCTGAAGTGTTTTATCAGAAACGGAAAATGTGATTTCGAAATTCGAACACGCATTGCAATAACAAAAAGATGCTTTCCAAAAACTAAGGAACGTATTAAGATATAGGTAAATTCCGTTCGGAGCACAGAAAATGAATGCTTAACATAGGTAATAGCACTCGTCCTACATGGCATCAAATGCCAGAAAATGACATTACAGATGACGTGAAGATTGGAGTCAAAAGAAATATTCTTCTGAGAAAACCATAGACACAGCGCATAAGAAATGCTGTAAAGGAAATGGAAGTAAAAAAAATCAGATCCTCATAGTCAAAATGAGGACACAGAGTAGGATCGATCCATTTGTAGAATTTGACACTCACAACATTAAATACAAAAGGGGGAGAGGGGGCAGAATATTACCCACCGGACGAAGATGTGTGTATAGACGGTGGTTATCCCTGAGAGTGATAGTAAAAAGACAGAAGTTTAAAACATCTACAATGGATAATATGCTGTGGAGTGCCATGATCACCCACGTCCTGAAGTGACACGGCACATAGAAGAGGAAATGCAGAAGAAATCACAATTTTAATAATTCAAGTTTCCATTTGTTCTTTATTTTAAAACTAACGTAATTGTCTTTTTTCCTAGGGGGTGTACAGCATCTTTTTCATTAATTATTGCTTGTAAAAAAAAAAAAACAAACGAAAAAACAAACAAACAAAAAAAAAATTAATAATAGTTAATCAATTTAGCCAATGGGTGTCAGTAAAAGAAACAGAAATAATTTCCTGTTTCCTTCGATTTCAACTTTTCTTTTCATTATTTCCTTCAGCCCGTCCTTTATTTTGCTTATTTATACTCTGATTCTTTTATTTTTCATATATTCTTCTCGCGTTTTCACTTCATTTCTCTTTTCATATTTTAGATTTTTCTTTCGTCATTCTTTTTCGTCTTTCTTTCATTTATCATTTCCTTAAATCGCTCTACGGCACCTTTCTTTGGTAAATGTTTTATTAAAGCTCCACGTAATCTTTCATTCTTTCTTCTCCTATTCTTTCTTTCTTGCATCTCATCTTTCTTTCTTTGTTTATCCCAAATTTCTTTCTTTCTTCCTGTATCTCATCACTCTTTCTTTCTATCTCTATTTCTGCATCCCATCTTTTTTCCTTTCTTTATCTCATCTTACTTTTCACTTTTTTCTTACTTTCATTCCTTATCCCATTTTCTTTCTTTCTTCCTTTCTTTCATTCATTATCTATCTTTTGTCTTTCTTTCCTTGTTCAACCTTTCTTTCTTTCATTCTTTCTTTCTTTCTTTAATCTTTCTTTCTTTCTTTCTTTCTTTCTTTCTTTCATATCTCATCCTATCTTTCTTTCTTTCTATCTCTATTTCTTTCTTTCTTTCTTTCTTTCTTTCATATCTCATCCCATCTTTCTTTTTTTCTTCTTTCTTTCTTTCTTTCTTTCTTTCTTTCTTATCTCATCCCATCTTTCTTTCTCTCTTATTTCATCCCATCTTTCTTTCTTTCTTTCTTATCTCACCCCATCTTTCTTTCTTTCTTTCATATCTCATGCCATCTTTCTTTCTTTCTTTCTTTCTTTCTTTCATCTCTCTCTTTCTTTATCCCATCTTTCTTTCTTACTTTCATTCCTCATCTTTCTTTTGTCTTTCTTTCCGTCTTCAACCATTCTTACTTTCTTTCTTTACTGATAACATCTTTCTTTCTTTCTTTCTTTCTTTCTTTCAGCCATCTTATCTTCCTTCTCTCTTCTTTTCTTTCTTTCATTCCTTATCTCATCTTTCATTTTTCTTTCTTTCGTTCTTCCACATTTCTTTCTTTCTTTCTTTTATATCTCATCTCATCTTTCTTTCTTTCTTTCTTTCTTTCTTTCTTTCTTTCTTTCTTTCTTTGATCTCTCTCTTTCTTTATCCCATCTTTCTTTCTTACTTTCATTCCTCATCTTTCTTTTGTTCTTCTTTCCTTCTTCAACCTTCCTTTCTTTCTTTTATATCTCATGCCATCTTTCTTTCCTTCTTTCTTTCTTTCTTTCTTTCAGCCATCTTCCCTTTCTTCGCTCTTTTCTTTCTTTCATTCCTTATCTCATCTATCATTTTTCTTTCTTTCGTTCTTCCACATTTCTTTCTTTCTTTCTTTCATTCTTTCTTTCTTTCTTTCTTTCTTTCTTTCTTTCTTTCTTATCTCCTCCCATTTTTCTTTCTTTCTTTCTTTCTTTCTTTCTTTCTTTCTTTCTGTGTCTCTTCCTCTCACCATTATTTCCCTTTCATATTGTATTTTCGACGCTTCCAACTTCAGGTCATCGCGACCTTTGCTATTTTAATCTCTAGAAAAGAAACGATCCTACAAAAATTAAAAAAAAAAAGAAAAGAAAAAAATCCCCCAAAACGAAAAATGAAACGAAAGTTTTATCAACATTGTCTTCATTGTAGTCAAAACTTAAAATAAAATATAACATCGTGAAAGGGTGAACAATATTACAAGTGATTTCCAGATACAAAAACGCTAACAGAAACCAACTCCGTAGTTCCACTAGCAGAAGTAGAACAACCCGAATAATGTAAATTTTCTAATCTGGTATAAGGTCATAAAAATGTAAGCACTGTTAGGCCATTTGGAGCAAACATTTTACTCTGTATTGCAAACAAAACATAATATATAAACGTAACTACGTAAATATACTGGTCCGTTCGTAAATAATATGGAATATATAAAACTAATTCTTGTAGATTAGTATTCTTTAGTTTTTTTGTTTTTTTTTTAAGCAAGCCACCCCAAGGAAAGCGAGAGTTCTTTTAGCATGCAATGGGTTGCCAAGAGTGAGAGTAAGAATAAAGGGGAGTGTTTGGGAGTGGGGAGGATAAATAAAAGGACGGGGATCAGAATCACAG
Organism: Acanthosepion lycidas; assembly: GCA_963932145.1. Lineage (NCBI taxonomy): Eukaryota > Metazoa > Mollusca > Cephalopoda > Sepiida > Sepiidae > Acanthosepion > Acanthosepion lycidas. Next base: position 5,704,616 of record OZ010603.1, read on the forward strand.
CATCACAAGATGTCGATTGACATTACATTTGAATATTTAAAGATTATAGCTATCAGGTAAGCAAGTGTAAGGAAGGGAGTTCCACAGACGGGAAGTGCTAGAGAAGAATCTCTTTAAGTAGAAAATATGGCTACATTTAGTCGTTTCGATGGTGAAAGGGTGGGACCGAGATGGCAAGCTAGTAGCACGCTTAAATTCATGCAGTTTGGGAATCAGTAAAAGTAGCTCGTCGCTGCAGTTGACATGAAAATACTTGTAAAAAAGACACGTCTGTGAGATCTTAATTAAATCGTAGATTAGAGTTGTAATAACAGTGAGATGCCTTATATTCACTCAAGCGCAAATACCCTTTGAAAAAATATGAAATAATCTCTGCTACCCTCCACCTGGGTTAATTAGTAGGATTCGTATCAGTAAATCATTATCATCACTAGAAATATTGCATATTAAAGATAATATCTAAATATATTACAGTCTAAAAATATTCTCTAGCTTTAAATAACCTGCAAGAGGTTGATAAGCCGTAAAAAACTAATCAATCTATAAACTTTAGACCTTATTTAAACTCCACCACTTATTAGAATCGAAAAAAGTTCATATTTCATAATTTTATGGTCATGATAAAGATAGAGTGTAAAATCAATGACTGATATTTACAGAGTTATTGGGCTTACTTGTTTTTTGTTTGAAAATAACATCGAGTTCCAAAACTAAAAAAAAGAATAATGAGAGCCTCTCAAGATGTAGGGCAGACAGATACTGGTAATACATGCACATATTTATACGTATTATCTTAAAAGCCACCCTATCAGGCGACATTTAAGCTAGCCTCTGCGGGAGGATCTTGATTGGGCCTTCATCACAATAGGTTGGGAGGTGTAGATGTGATAGGCAACAATAAACTACAGAAAAATTCAAAATTGATCGCTGCATTTAATTATTGTATTCATATTTAAGCTTACCTTTTAAAAGTTCAACGATAATTCTTCTGGCGCCACTTAATTTAAAGACAATTTGATGTACATAGGTCTTTAATTTCTGTACAAACAATTATTTTTATTTCATGGGTGACTTTCGCTGGATTTCGCAATTAATTTCGATTATTCCCAAATATATTTCCAAGTTATAAAAATTGTTAGCGTACAAGAAATAACGTAAAAATATTGTCGAATGTTTTTAATTTTCCCTGATTCCAAAAAGGTGATATATTCGGTTACGGCGTTTAGAAGTAAAGTTGAAAACACGGACAATTTTATTTTGAATTTTTTCATTTGAACATTACAAGTTAGAGTGTTGTGTTCCTTGAATCGTCTTTATCAGCCAAGATGTCGGAATCCGAAAACAATCGCAGTAATGAACACTTGGGAATCCGAAATTTCAGGATTGTGGGTTTTTAATTTGATCACAGAGTTGGCCTGATTCCAAAATGGTATCATATGTTGGGCTACAACCTCTAGGAGTAAAGCTGAAAAAGTGTGACACATTGACATTTGCATTTACTATATAGATGTGAAATATTAGATTACTAATAAACATTACGTCGTACCAAAGTGTCATTCGGAACCAAATTCATACAAGGATTGCACACATAAGTAATCTTAAGAAAATTCTGGTGAATATTGTTTCTCTGAACATTTTGTGAGTGAAAGAAGCGGTGAGGTTGGCAAAAGCAGACGAGATTATTTGTCTAACAGACGACACAAACATTAAAATGTGGAGTTTGACACTCATGCGCCGAAAACGACGTAAGATTGAATTATATATTGACAAGATTTTAATTAAGAGAATTACATTGCGCTGATAGATCGCTAAAAATGGCTAAAGTCATCAATTTAAAAAAAAAAAATCTTCCAATCAATTTAAATTAATTTTTGGAATAGGGCAAAGTATCTTGCATATTGTAAATATTAAATTTAATCAATTAGTTTCAAATTAATTCCAAAATAAAAGCTTCATGAAAGAATTTTCATTTTTAAAAAATCATTTAAAACCTTAGGTATCTCTTTTCTTTGGAGGTACCTATATAATATAAAAGTATGTTTCGCATCGCATTTCTTATAGATGAATCATTTGCCCTGTTGGAGTTATTTTCATCCATAAATATATATATTTTTTAGCAATGGTTCTGAAAAGGAAAGAAATATGCGAAGTTACTCGCAAGAATATCCCGTCAAAAGTTAGCGATCGCTTCTCTTATTCAACTCTTATTCACATCCCCAGCTAACTAAAAAAACAAAAAATAAAAATAAAAATTAATGATAATTAGCTATCAAACTGTTTCCACTAAGGCAAATATTACATCTGTAAATCGAATTTAAATTGCTTGAAATCATTTTTTTTAATCGCTAAAATCGTTCATATTGACAAATCTGTCAATGCAACATAATTATATTTATTAAAAAAAAATCAAAAATAAAATATACTTTCCTGAAACTTTATTTGAGCGAGTTTAACTGCTTTAAATTTCAGTTAATCTGAAATAAAATAAATGTTACTTACTTTTATTTTAAAATATTGCAGAAAAGCAATTTTAACAATGAGGCTATCGACCGCTTAATGTTTGACATTTTAAAATAAAGAGCTAATAACTTTAAAATTACTTGCCGTGAACGTCTCTTTTATTATAGTTTTGAACTGTCCAGTAATCTTTTAACCTAATATTTTATTGAATTTTAGTTACTTTGGCTTTTCAGTCTTACGAAGAGGTTTGTGTAGGAACTGTTAGAAAATTACCAATAAATTTAAAATTTACTACAAGCACTGCTCTTATTTTCGGATAGTGTTGTGTATGGGCGTCCGTATTTACAAATATCATCACTTTTATATGCACGCATAAAAATGCTACAAAATTCTTCTTAAAATACTGGGGTCACTGAATTGTAGTAAGCTTTTCTTTTTATAATTATTCAATATAGTCTTTATTTAATAATAATATCAGCTAACAGCTACAAATTAATACAGAATTTTACAGGATTTAAAACTTTATAAATTATTATTATCAGAATTTTGGGAAAAAATCTCCTAAAAATATATTATTCATCAAAATAATTTTTCTTAAGACAATACCGCTCATAATACATCTTTTTCATTAAGCAATTATTTTTTTTATAATTATACAATGTCTCAGTCTTAATATATTTTTTATGATTTAGACCATATATTCTGTAAATATTTGACAAAATAAATTGATGAGTTAAATTCTCCAAAGACATGTGCTTGTAACTAATATAAACGTTAAGCTGTACAAAAATTATCTGTCTATATTTCTGAGATGAAGTATTATGTAGAACTTGGCAATTAACAGGAGATAACTGATAACTGACATCCATTAAACATGGCACGTGGAACTAGAACAGTCTACGCCAGTGAGCGAAATACAGGGTTCAGTTCGACATTCCAACCACCTGAAGAAGGCCGGAGCGCACAACGGCCTAAACGTTGTAATAAATATGGCGACAAAGATGAGGACAATAGTCCGAATAATGTAAATAGTGTACATAATACCTCATCTCAGAAATATAGACAGATACTGAAAGGCCGAAACGTTGTAATAAATATGGCGACAAAGATGAGGACAATAGTCCGAATAATGTAAATAGTGTGCAAAAATTAATTTAATAAAATTCCCTAAAATTAAATAAGTTGGTGGTAAAAAAACATTTTTACGAAGATTTTTTAAAAGGGAAACGTTTCTCAAATAATTTCATTGATTTGTAAATAAATCCTGAAAGTTTCACTAAAATCTGATAATTATCTGATCTTCTCAATAATTTTCAATGCAAAAAGACGCTCAGATTTCTTATATTAATTCATGGTCACCTGTTAACGCAAGAAAAAAAAGAAATTTTTAACCAAAATTATGAAGGTTATGAAAAGTATTAAAAATATAATTTAATAGTCTGAAATTGGTCTTTCATCTTCATAATGACATTAAGATTTTGACGCTAAAACTTTGCTTTTATTATGTTGGGTTATTTTTTTTTTATCATGGCATACTCATTTCTTAGCGAATCTTTGTCAGTGCCTAATTTAAATGCAACGTCAATGGCCATCTTCTGTCTTCTTGTATTCTGTTACTTTATTGTCTTTTCTCGTCACTAAATACTTCTTATTCTCTTCAACTCCTCGTAACATTTTGCGTCTTAGTGACATTGTCACCTTAATGTGAAATGAGTAAAAAAAGCGTGAAAATAAAAGAAAAGAACAGGAAAATTGGATATTTAGTGCACTCACACCGCTACCGAATATGACACAAGGTCAGTTTTAACGGGGTTTTATCGGCAATACCATGGAAAAAAATTGCCCCTCAGCACTTCTTCCTTTTGGGATACCTCAGTAATGACTTCAGCCACCTCCCAAAGGAGTGATGCTTCTTTGGGGAATGACCACTTGGGATATTTTAAGCATAGGTTATATCTGGCACAAGGCCAAAAAAATTGAGCACCCAATGAGAACCGAACTCCCTATTCAGTCCTAATTGGTCTAACGTGATAAACTTGCTAGCCATCACACCAACTCGAAGATTCCAGAAAAAACAATGACACACTCAAGCAAAAAGGGTAAAAGAATGAAAAATGAAACATTTGAATATTTAAGAATCATAATTTAGTCTCTGACGATGCCTTAGCTGTGGAGAATTTATAGAAAACTGAATTCCCTTAACCCATTTTAATGTGGATTTTTGGCCCAGACAGGTGTCTTAGGAGTTTATTTATTCCTTATGTTTCATTTCAGTAGTTACCATTGTCGTTTTTATAGAAACTAGAACATCAAATATATATGTGTATAAAACATCAAAAAATAATATTGATAGAAACTAGAGCATCAAATATATATGTGTATAAAACATCAAAAAATAATATTGATTAGAAATAATAAAAAAAATATTTTTCAAAATAGTTATTATTTTTCTACTCGTGAAATGTAAAATTACGACAGAAAGTGTCTTCTTACGGCTAATAATAAAAACTTTAAAGGCTAAGTGTTGTAAAATATACCTCTGCAAATGGAATGTATGTAAGCAAATCAATGTAAATACAAATAACATGTAGTGAGTTTAATTTTAACAGATCCCCAAATGGGGCTTATGGCAGGTAATGAGTTAAAACCAGGGATGCTACAGTTAGTCCCAATAATTATATACTAAAGTTAGTTTATTATGACCCAGTACAATAGGACGCGGTGAGGATCAAACTCACTACACTGAGTAAAGTGTCTGCGAAATAAGAGTGTTAACTATCAAGTCTCTTTCACGAACACGAATCTCGTAACAAATTAGGGTCATAGGGTCACCACGTGTATTCTAGCCGTAGTTTATCTTGGTTTGGTTTCGTTTGGTCTTTGTTTTACGGTATATCAACCTCAATGGGTTATTTAATGCCGACAAAATTTTTATTGCTGATAATATGTTTTTCTTCAAAAATCTATTTCTGGGAATATTTTTCCTTCAAGAAATCTACAGCTGGTCATATTTTTTTCAAAAACTGTATAACTGTTTGTATTCCTGGTATTTTTTTTAAAGAATTGCTGATAATAATTTTTCTTTCAAAAATTATTGCTGGTAATCATTTTTTTTTATTACAAAGTATTTCTGGTATTAAAACCTATTTTCCCACAATTTTTGGTGTTAACTATTTTCCCATAGCTGGGACCCTAACAAGTGCTACCACCCCGGGTCAGGGTGCACCTTGCAACACCAGCAATTAAGAGGCGGTTCTACGCCCGGAAAAATCTCCTGATCCTTGCTGTTGGATGTAGTTTATCGTCATACCAAGGACGAGTAGTGTATCTTGGGTAAGATAGACGGATGGAGTTCAACACTCTCCGGATTGATTTGACGTCAAAGTTTTCTTTCTCCGAGGCTGCTATAGGGCCATAGCATAAGAGACGGATTTTACGTGTAAATGGATGTAACGAATTTGACTGGGATTCGAACCCGCGCCTCCGATTTCTCATCCATTACACCATCCGCACATCACTTTGTATTCATAGCAACCTAACTATTAATTGTAAAAATCGAACTCAATAAACTCGCCATTTGGTTTTTGAGATGAGCTTGTTAGCCATCGCATGGTGTTAGGTTTCTAGCATTTACGGAAAAATATAATGTAAAATATAGATCACACAGAGAAGCGTCCCGTTAATGCAGGACAAAAAGAGAAAAAAACTAAATAGGAATTACGTCAGCACTCAACACAGATTCTAAATGTAAAATTTCCAATAATATCTCGTGTATTAGTCATGGACACAGACTCTCTCATAGACAGACACCTGCACGGTTCTATACAAATATAATACAAATGAGAGAGAGAACAGATGAAGTAAAAATTCCGCTGTTCGTAGCATTTAACTATTTTTTTTTAAAAGTGCTCAATAAAAAGTAGAGCAATATATTATTATTATTATTTTATTTTAGATATTAAAACAAAAACATGTTGAAATCGCTACAGAATAGCTTTTGTTTTTTCGCTAATACGCTGTACCCCTTAAGGCGAATGGTAAGTAAGTGACGATTAAATAAATTTTTAAAAAGTTCACAAGCAAAATGTTATTTCTTTTCTGAAAGATAAAGCGGAGTTAAGAATACAGAATCAGAATTAAAAATAGACCATGTGTTTTCTTACACACACACCCGGACTTTCGCAAAAGAAATAACATTTTGCTTTTGAAAATAATAAAAAAAAAAAATTTAATTACAAGTCGCTTACCATTCGCCTGAAGAGGTACAACGTATTACCGAAACACTAAAGCTGTTGTGTATCGATTTCAACATGTATTTGTTTTAATATCGAAAACGAAATAATATATATATATATATATATATTTTATTCATTTTATTTATTTTACATTTGTAAGTATTGTTAGGTACATATGATTGTATTTGACATCCTTATGGGGTCGCAATTGTCGAATTTTAGTGTCAAATTGTCATATGTTTGTGGTGAGTAGTCATTTCGCTACTGAAATCGAAATATGAAACAGCAATTTTTAAAAGATTTTTTGTAGCTGTGCATAATACGCCCCCCTAATTTTGCTAATTGTTTTTTTTAGAAATAATGCGCTTTATACATGGGGAATTACGTTAATCTAAATCTTTTTCTTGTAATATATATATATATATATATATATATATATATATATATATATATATATATATATATATATATATATATACACACACACACACACGTATAGGATTGGTGCATACGGGATAAATTCAAATAACCAACAAATAATATTTTTAAAAGAGTGGTCAATACAGAGTAGAGAAAATATAATCATTTATTCGAAAGTTATAACATAAATAAGTTATAAAATCACTACAAAAATAGCCATTTTGTTTCAACACTTCTGGTGTCTTATCAAGTGATGGTGTTGAATGTAGAATAAAGGGTTTTAAAAGGTTCAGATCAATCAAACACCCATCGCTAGGGGAAAAGCTGTTACGTAAGCTGTAATGAAAAATCAAAATACAAATATATCAGAATTCAAAAAACTTGACAGCAGACTAAGGTTATAATAATTATTTAATGCTTTAATGTTTGGTTAGACTAAAATTGAATTCATTCTAACTAATAAATATTACATTATGCTATAAAATTAAAAATTACCAATTTTAAATTTTAAATTTAATCTATATTAAGTTTAAAATTATAAAGTTATTTAAAGAAGAAACTAAGATAAAATTAAAAAATAATTTCATACTACAAAATTAAACTTTCGTCTGAAATAGAACTGCTGCAAACATCTTAATACTAATATACTCCCCCCCACTATTATTAGTATTAAGATATTTACGTCAGCTCTATTTAAGGCGATAAACACACACACACACACACATACATATATATATATATATATATATATATATATATATATATATATATATATATATATATATATATATATATAGATTGATAGATAGATAGATAGATAGATAGATAGATACAGGATTGATTCAACTTAGCTTATTGATGCTATATTCAGCAAACCGACTCCAGAGTTTCGTAGATGAACCTTTTTGTAATCGTTATGCGATTCGTCAAGACGTATCAACAATTGTCAGGTGATTTTCTTCCGGGAAGTTTCGTCTACCCAATTTCTCTTACATGTCTTGGGTTTACGCGTGGGGTATGATTTTCAGGCATTTTCCAACGGTGTTGCATGCTGGGGTCGCCTCTCCAGACTGAGAACATAAAAATAATGTCAGGCACATACAAACTTCACGGCAACTTCCAGATTCATTCATTTTCTCTTGAAGAACTGTTTTGGTATATATTTGTCGTTTGGTAAATAATTTTTAGTTTCGAAAGGCGAACTTATCGTATGCAACACTATATGATAATTGGTGAGGTATTTCATGCTGTTCATAATGACGGTCGTCTTGAGTAGAGAATCCAGAGGTTAGCAGTGAATATCTTGAAGACAGTAGGAAAGCGTTGTTCAGGTTAGCAGTGGATATTTTGGTAAAAGTAGCAGAGCGTAATTCGTCCTTTTGTTTCTCTTCGCCTGACAAGCTGGAACTGGACATTCGGGTAGAGTAAACAAAAATGGCCGCCTTTATACACTACAGATTGAATGTTCTACGTCTTCTGATTGGTTAACCTTCTATTGGTGGACTATAAAGTGAGTCAAGTCATTTGGGCTAACTCACTAGTATATACATATACACAAAAAAACTGCAACATTTCATTCCTGTTTATTGTATTTTATTGTTTAAAACTAGATTCCACCTCCTGATTAGAAATTGAGAGTAGACATTTCTTTTGTAACAAACAAGATATAGTAAAGAATCGGCGACAAGTAAGGTGTTAATGTCTATGAGTGGAGTCTCCGAGAGACCTTCACTTCAGAGTCCAAAAATAAGGGAAGTTATTTTATACTTATTTCTTCTGGTTTGGTATTTTAGTAATATTAGTATTTTAGTATTTAGTTAATATGGCAATATAGTTGGAGCCAACAGTCCGAACGATGTAAATAGTGCAAATAGTTATAATACCTCGTCTTAGAAATGAAGAAGGCCGGAGCGTAGCACGGCCGAAACGTCGTGAATATGGCTATAAAGATGAAGAAAACAGTCCGAACGATGTAAATACTGTA
>OZ010603.1:5718714-5733714 GCA_963932145.1 Acanthosepion lycidas
AGGTCCTTGTATTTTGACAGCTTTTTGAATATCTTCACAGATATATATTGCAGTCAGCAGGGACTGCCTTATAGATAAGGAGGCACCGTTTTTGTTTGTGGTCTTTAATAACAATATCTGGGCGGTTGGCCTTGATTGTTCTGTTCGTGTGTAACTGTGTAGTCCTATAGAATTGTAACAGGTCCTATCTCTGTAACCGGGTCTGGGTGGTGTTGGTACCAGTTTCTTTCAGTTTCCTTCCTGTAGAAGTTGCAGATTTTCCAGTGCAGATATTGACCCACTCTGTCATGCCGGGTTTTATATTCAGTGGGTGTCAATATCGTGCAACCTGATACAAGATGATCAATCGTTTCTGAATATTTATCATAGAATCTGCATTTTGTGCTGACACGATATTTTAGTATATGTGCTTGATAATTCCTAGTTAACAAGCATTGTTCCTGTGCAACAAGGATAAAACCTTCAGTTTCAGCTTTTAACCCTGCACTACGTAGCCACTGATGGGTATGGGTTTTGTCTACGTCAGCTTGTTTGGTACGGGCAGAGTATTGGCCATGAAGCGGTTTATCTTCCCATCACTTCTGTATCTGGTCGGTTGCATTCGTCTTTGCTGTCTTTTTTAAGTATTTTGCAGTTTCAGCCGGTGTATTGTGCTCTAGTTGCATCTCTACGCCCATTTGAAACTCCATTTTGAATTTGTTGGCTTCTTTTATTACGGAGTAAAGACGCTTCCTACTTTCATGTTCCTTGACGCATACCATCATCCAGTCTTCTGTAGTTTCCAAGTATCTTTGGAGGCCAATTGTAGTTTTGTAGGACAGTTCTAGTTGAAGTAATCCTCTGCCTCCTTCGGATCTGGGCACATACAGACGATCAACATCAGCTTTGGGATGATGCATGCGATAGCAAGTGAGAAGCTTTCTCGTTTTGGCGTCCATTCGCTTAATTTCAGCTATGGTCCAGTTAAGGACATTAAAGCTGTATTGCACCACAGGGACAGCCAATGTGTTTATGGCCGATATTCTGTTTTTTGAGTTTAGCTCGGTATTTAGTACCAGACGTACACGCCTGTAGTACTCTTTTCTTTTTTTTCCTTCATTTAGGGGTGTTGTATGCCATCTCCTTCGTTAATTCCTAGGTACTTATAAGCTTCATCATGGTCTAGTTCCCTAATCTTTGTGACAAAATCTAAATCTATTAAGGGCGTTTCTGTAATTCTACCTTTCTTGAATGTTACTTTTGCACATTTATCTAATCCGAATTATCATTATTATTATTATCATTATTATTAACATCATTATTATCATTATCATTATTATTATCATTATTATTATCATTATAATCATCATCATCATCATCATCATTATTATTATTATTTTTTATTTTCTTTGCTTTCTGGCGTTTACACATTTCTTTCCAGGTCCCACCCAGGGACCTAAGGTTAGAAATGGCATCATGACACTTTTCACTGACAAAAAAAAAAAAAAAATTACATAGATAGAGCCCTTCGTAAAGTGTGGGCTGTACTTGTCAGAACAATTTTTTGTATCTCCTTGAGGCATGGGCTTCCAGGAATCCCTGCAATTAGTCTACTGCAATCTTTTCCAACCAGTCCTAGGGCTCCAACTACAACAGGGATTGTTGATGTTCCCATATGCCACATTTTCGAGACCTCTATTTCAAGGTCCTTGTATTTTGACAGCTTTTTGAATATCTTCAGAGGTACATTGCAGTCAGCAGGGACTGCCATATCAATAAGGATGCACCGTTTTTGTTTGTGGTCTTTAATAACAATATCTGGTCGGTTGGCCTTGATTGTTCTGTCAGTGTGGATTGTGTAGTCCCATAGAATTGTAACAGGTCCTATCTCCGTAACTGGGTCTGGGTGGTGTTGGTACCAGTTTCTTTCAGTTTCCTTCCCGTAGAAGTTGCAGATTTTCCAGTGCAGATATTGGCCCACTCTGTCATGTCGGGTTTTATATTCAGTGGGTGCCAACATCGTGCAACCTGATACAAGATGATCAATCGTTTCTGGATATTTATCACAGAATCTGCATTTTGGGCTGACACAATATTTTAGTATATGTGCTTGATAATTCCTAGTTAGCAAGCATTGGTCCTGCGCAGCAAGGATAAAACCTTCAGTTTCCGCTTTCAACCCTGCACTGCGTAGCCACTGATGGGTACGGGTTTTGTCTACATCAGCTTGGTTGATACGGGCAGAGTATTGGCCATGAAGCGGTTTATCTTGCCATCGCTTCTGTATCTGGTCGGTTGCATTCGTCTTTGCTGTCTTTTTCAAGTATTTTGCAGTTTCAGCCGGTGTATTGTGCTGTAGTTGCATCTCTACGCCCATTTGAAGCTCCAGTTTGAATTTGTTGGCTTCTTTCATTACGGAGTAAAGACGCTTACTACTTTCATGTTCCTTGACGCATACCATCATCCAGTCTTCTGTAGTTTCCAAGTATTTTTGGAGGCCAATTGTTGTAGTTTTGTAGGACAGTTCTAGTTGAACTAATCCTCTGCCTCCTTCGGATCTGGGCACATACAGACGATCAACATCAGCTTTGGGATGATGCATGCGATAGCAAGTGAGAAGCTTTCTCGTTTTGGCGTCCATTCGCTTAATTTCAGCTATGGTCCAGTTAAGGACATTAAAGCTGTAATGCACCACTGGGACAGCCAATGTGTTTATAGCTGATATTCTATTTTTTGAGTTTAGTTCAGTATTTAGTATCAGACGTACACGCCTGTAGTACTCTTTTCTTATTTTTTCTTTCATTTGGGTGTGTTGTATGCCATCTCCTTCGCTAATTCCTAGGTACTTATAAGCTTCTTCATGCTCCAATTCCCTAATCTTTGTGACAAAATCTAAATCTATTGAGGGTGTTTCTGTAATTCTACCTTTCTTGAATGTTACTTTTGCATTCTACCTTTCTTGAATGTTACTTTTGCATTATTATTATTATTATTATTATTATTATTATTATTAGAAATGCTAATAGCAATATATTTTTTGAAAATTGGAAATTTAGAAAGCATTGTGTCCTCTTCATTATTAACAAATTAATTTAAAGAGTTGATTCTTCCGGGCTATTATCTTCAACATTTTGGTCATTCTCAGTGGGGTTTCCTTCAAGAACGTAAGTGGGTGCTGCCATTCTCTTTGAAGTGTCTGAACCACTATCGTCAATAATTTTGTCTCACTTCAGTATCAGCTTTTCTTTAAGGGGAGAGCAGCAGTTTGAGAGAATCTATCTGCGACTTGAAATGGCAATTCCTTGAATTAATAATTTCTATGCGGAATCATAATTGTTACCATCTTGAACAGCTCCAGAAGTATTTAATTATTTATTAAGACGAGTGCTTATCTCAAATTCTTAAATAATTTCTTCTTTGTTATCAATATTCCCAGCATTATCTTAAATATCATGGAATTCTTTCCTATTTTTCGAAATATTATGCTTGTCAATGAATAAATAGCTTCTTTCTAACATATCACACTAAGTAAGGAAATAAAGCCACTAAGACTCTGTCATAATGTCTTTCCTACGAGAAAAAACATTTAGATAAAACAATAAAAGGACATGATTTAAGAATTAACGACTGACATTGCATTTAAATCTTTGAAGGTCAAAATTGACTGGTAAAAGATCAAGCAATTTTCTTTTTTTTTAATCATTTCACCCCAAGCAAGGCGAGAATGCCACTAGTACGCAAGAGGTTTACAGGGAGTGAAAGCGAGCGAAAAGAGTGAGTATATGGGAGGGTTGAGGAGAGGACAAAAGATGAATGGGATTCAAGAAGATAGAAGATGTCGGCTGGCGTTGCATTTAAATTTGTGTAGACTGTAGTTATCAGGGAAGGAAGTAAACGGAAGGGAGTTACACAGGCGGGAAGTGTGAGAAAAGTAACTGTTGGAGTAGAATTATTGGTTGCAGTTAACTATTTCAAAAAGTAAACAGGTGAGACTTAGATGCCAGTCTAGTAGCACGCTTAAATGTATGTAGTCAAGGCACCAGGGAAAAAAGCTCATCAGAGCAGTTGCCATGAAAATATTTGAAGAAAAGACAGAGGGAAGCCATACAACTCGGTTAGAAAGTCGAGGTCAATCACATTACAGATCCTTCTTTGGGTTTTTTCAAGAACCTTGATATGAATAGCAGAAGCACTACACCAGATATGGCAGCAGTATTCAATGCACGGAGTAATGGTAGATTTGTAAATGTGCAAGATGGACTCTGAAATATCTTTTGGCACAACACAGTGACCCAGCTTTTCTTGTAGTAGATGCAACTACTGATTCGATATCGTAACTCCAATTCAAGTCAGTTTAAAAATGTAAGGCCAAGAAGGTGCAGTGTGTTGCTCTCCAGGATTCTTGCGCCAGTCATGCTGATAGCAGACAGAAAAGTTTTTCTACGGTGGTTAAATGAAAGCTGTTTTGTTTTTGAGGCGATATCATTTACAAGCCATGTTCTGCCCCAGTTAACCGCTGAGTGGAAGTCCTTTTCAAAGGCAGCGGCCAGATTTACTGGTGAGGATCGATAACATTACAGATTTTGTCAAGAACCTCGATATGAATAGCAGGATCACTAGACCAAATATGGCAGCAGTATTTAATGCACAGGAGAATGGTAGATTTGTAAATATACAATATGGACTCTAACGAGAAATATTTTCTGGCACGATACAGTGACCTAACTTTCCTTGCAGTATATGCAGCAATTGATTCGATGTCGTGGCTCTACTTCAATTCACTTGAGGGCGCAGTGTGTTGCTCTACAGAAGTCTAGCGTCAGCCATGCTGATAGCAAGCTGAAAAGTTTTTTTACCGTGGTTAAATGAGAGCTGTTTTGTTTTTGAGGCGTTAAAATTTACAAGCCATGTCCTGCACCATTTAACCGCTGACTGGAGGTACTTTTGAAAGGAATAAAACAGATGTACTTTATCAGCTCTGACAGATTTTCTATTGAAGAGGAATAAATGGTATTGCCATCGGCATAAATACCCAGTTTGGAGCCGATGGCAACATTGACGAATTTCATAAATAGGGTAGGACCCAGGATAGAGCCTTGAGGGGAGACTCGCGTTTGTCTGAAAGAATCTGGAAGCGACTCCGTTCAAAAAGACCTTCATTTCACGATTTGATAGTGTTATAGTGGAACCGACCTATTCTATAGTTAATAGACTCTCCCACCTATAATAAGTAGGAGTAGTAGGAGTCGCTGAATCGGCAGTGAGTTCGTCAGTCAGTCGATGTCGGACGACCGTTAGTCGGATATTAAAGTATCAGCCACTCCAACTAGATTACTGCGTCATTACCTATTATATCAAGTTCCTAACGTTTTGTACGTCGAACCTATTTTAGGACCGACTTAGTACAAATACAAGCCTCCATTGTGAAACCACTACATAACAGATAGAAACGATTTGATTAAATGAAACAAACACCCAGTAATACCTTTGCCCTGGACCTTGCGTAGATGACCAGGGCGCCAAACCCTGTCAAACGCTTTCAAGATATCTATAGCCATAGGTCGAACTTCCCCGTTATAACCAAGAGCATGCAGAAAATAATCGAACTGAATTAAAAAAAAAAAAAGAAAAAGACAGTAGAAAATTTATACAGAGTACAGTTACTATGTATTTTGATCTCTGTTTTTAAAATCTTGGCATTGACTACCGAAAATCGGAGAGTATTCACTACCGATCGTGAAAAAAATATTTTAGTACGTTCAGACGATAGGTCGACGGTTGAATTTTTAATGGGCGCCCTCTGGTGGATTTATGATTGTTTTAATAAAATATTTCTCCGATCCTACGTCAACCATTGAATTTACTATTCTGAATAATTGTAATCAATTCAACTCCACAAGAGTGCCTCTCTGTGTGTTCTTGGTCTCACGTTTTCCACTGACCTGAGGTGGAAAAAACTACATTGAATCAATAGCTTCATCTACTGCAAGGAAAGTTGTTTCTCTGTGTCACGCCAGAAGGTTTTTCTCGCCTGTGTCCATCGTTCAAATATACAAATCTACCATTCATCCTTCCATTGTGTTGGTCATTTTATTATAAATATATATTGTTGGTTGCTTGATTTTGTTTAGCGGCATATCAACACCTCTATGGGTTATTTAATGCCGAAATCTAAATATTTTGGACATAATTTTATGCCTTCAACTAAATATATTTTAACGCAATTATATACAGATAAAATGTATTGTGAGTCATTTTACTGTAAATACATATTGTTGGTTGCTTGATTTTGTTTAGCGGCATATCAACATCTCTATGGGTTATTTAATTCCGAAATCTAAATTATCCGAACACAATTTTATAATATCTGTCTAGATTTCTGAGAAGTGGCATTGTAACAACTTACATCATTTACATTGTTTGGACCATTGTTCTCAACCTCCTTGTCACCGAGGTAGATTGTTTTAGTTCCAAGTACCATGCCTCTTCCTGTATTAAACTCACAACTCTTTGGGTCAAGCCACTGGATTCAACCAACGCTTTTATTTGACAACTCTCCGAACAATGTATAAGGTTGGTGCAAAAATAATGACGTAATAATGTCGTTTTATAACGTATTTTTTAACGTCAAAAAACGACATTATTACGTCATTATTTTTTGCACCAACCTAATAAATGTTGTAAGCCCTGAAATGACGGTTGTCCTGAACGGGTTCTCTTACAGTTCCTTTCATGGGAACGCTGATGTTCCCCAAGGCTCTATTCTGGGTCCTACACTGTTTCTGATCTTCATCAATGATATTCCTAATGTCAGCAGTTCTCAAATCGGCATCTACGCTGACAACATTACCATTTACGCCTATCTCAATTGTAAATCCGGCATTGCTGAGAAGTTAACCTGGCCGTTGGTCTCGAGCTCCGAACTGTAGTTGACTGGGGAAGGAAATGGCTTGTGGATTTTAATGTGTCAAAAAAACTGCTGTCATTTACTCCCCATAGAAAAACTTCCCTGACTCCTCTCAGCATGGTTGATTTTAAACTCCAAGAGAGCGCCTCACTACGCCTTCCTGGTCTCACGTTTTCCAGTGACCTGAGGTGGAACAACTATATTAAATCAATAGCTGCGTCTACCGCAAAGAAAGTTAGTTCTCAGTGTCACACCAGAAGGTTTTTCTCGTTTGAGGCCATCACATCCACAAATCTACCATTAGTCCAAGCATGGAATACTGTTGCCATATATGGACAGATGCCCCTGCTGTTCATCTCGAGGTCTTCGACAAAATCCAAAGACGGATATACAATGTGATAGTTCCTGATCTGTCATCTTGTCTACAGTCACTTTCTCACAGATATACTGTGGTTTCCTTCTGTCTTTTATACAAATCTTTTCATGGCAACTGCACTGACGATCTACTTTCACTGGAACCCCAACTGCATGAATTTAAGCTTGCTACTAGGTTGGCTTTTCGGTCCCACCCTTTCACTGTCGAAACGTTTAAATATAACCGGCTCTTCTACCCTAACAGCTTCTTCTCTCACACTTCCCGACAGTGAAACTCCCTTCCTCATAATTACTTCCCTGATAGCTATAATCTTCAAATATGTATTTCTATCTGTTCTAACTGTTGCAAATTATGATGAGTTTAAGGAGAATCGACACGGAAAGTATATACAAGGTAACCCAAAAAGTTCTGTCCGTTTTTAAAGGAAAAAAAGAAAACGCTTCACAGTAGTGTAACTTATATTTAGTCTTCGAAGTAATCTCCATCAGCATCCAGCGCTTTCTGCCAACGTGTCCACAGCTGTTCAATGCCCTTGCGGTAGAACTAGGTGGGTTTTGACGCAAAGAAGTCCGTGAGGGCTTTGCGCAAGTCTGCTTCATTGGTGAAGGATTTCCCACGAAGATGATTATCCAGGGAGTGGTAATCAGATGGCGCAAGGTCAGGTGAATAAGGTGAATGACACAAAGTCTCCCATCCATGTTGCTGTATGGTATCCCTGACCACTCGCGCGACATGCGGCCTGGCGTTGTCATGGAGGAAAATCACACCTTTGCGATTCACCAGTGATGGCTTCTTCTGGCGCAGTGCCTGTTGCACACGTTTCAATTGCTGCGAGTATAGGTCTCCAGTGACCGTTTGGCCCATTGATAGCTGTTCATAATGAACCACTTGACAACCTGTCCACCAGACACAAAGCATAATCTTCCGTAGGTGCATAGATGGTCTTGCGGTGTGAGGAACAGCATCCTGAGGAGACAATCAATGTCTGGAACGTTTGGGAGTTTCGTACGGAACACCCTTTTCATCACTGGTAAGCACTCGATTGAATAAGAATGCGGTACGGTGGCGAGAAAGAAGCGATGTGACACTATTTACGTCGCTAGAAAGAAAGAAGAAAAAAAAACGGCGAGAATTAAATTTAGGTGATAAGAAGCCATCACGAAAAGAACACTGAGCGATGTTATTTTTCTGACAAGGAAAAGTGGTAAGATTTTTATTTCCATTGTCGAGAAAGTAATACACAGAATTTAATCTGATTTATGTTACGGGGCGGAGAGTAAGATATGTCCAATCTGCCCATGGCAATGGTAAAGGGAATTTTCAAGTTGGACAAGTTACCTCCCGCAGAATTCTAAAGAGATAAAAATAAAAGTTAATTAAGCACGCACTGTCCGAGGAAAAGAAAAGTGTCCGCTGACCACCCAAAGGAAAGGTTAAGCCTTTGTCTATATGCAGAATATCATTGAGAGGAGCATCTGTTTATCGTCAGCGCTGGCTATGATAGCGAAACTATTTTATCGGATCAGTAATTGGCACCAGGAATGCAAATACGTCCAAATGGCCACCCACTTGATGCTGGCGAAAATCTGATTGACGAATTCCAGGTGATTCGGTTAAGATAAGAGTCTAGGGTGTGAGGTCTCCTCGAAGAAAAGAAAGAAAAGAAAAAAAAAGGGAAGATAATGTTTTTTTTCTCTGAGCAAGATTTTTTAAAACGAGGCTAGTCTGGCCACACTCACGCTGCTGAGCGCCCATTGGCTGAATGATGGCATGAGCGTTAGGCGGAGTTAATCATGTGAAGAAGGAGGGGAGGCCTGTTGCGCCCCCCGAAGGGATAGGTGTGAGATGCCACTGTGAGAGAGAGGGGAAACTCGTTGACACCCTCTGAGGGCATGGTGAGATACCAATATGAGAACAGAAGAAGGTGGGAAGACGAAAGACTTCCAAAAATGGAAAATAATAAAATTTTCCTGACCGAAAACAAAGAAGTAGATTGTGGGTTTAGAATTATCAAGGAACCTCAAACCCCGACAAGCCCTCCCCGGTTTTGGTCGACGTCCATATAAGCAGCGAGTTAAGTCCAGTTCGAGTTCGAGTTCAAGTTCGCAGTTGGGGTTGGAGACAGACAGGCAAGCAGTTGCAGTGAGCTGAGAGCTCTGAAGACCCGCCTCGCAGAAGCTAAGATTCGTGCATTATCGACCTCAACTTCTAATCAAGAACAATTTATTTTTGAAGAACGACTTAGACTCCGAAACAAGTTTTACGAATATTGCCTGAAGATACACCAAGAACCAGTTTCTTAAAGAACAAACAACTTAAGATGTTAAGACTCGCCTAACAAACACAAAGTGTCACGAATCCATATAGCAGGTTGGGAAGAAGACGCAGTCCTGTATTCAGCCACCAGATATAAAATAGTATCCTTTTTTTTAACACATTTGAACTTTTCGAGTTATTATTTTATTTTATTTTACATATACTTGTGCGGTGTTACCCTTGATCGAACTCGGTATGCATTACGGCCCGGCGACTGATTGATTTCGTCTGCCTAAGATCAATTCACAACGTGGGTAGGTTAGACTGGAAATAAAAACAGTTACTTCGGTAACCAGACGTTGGAGGCGAGCTGGGAACGACAAGGCTGATACCGAATCTAACCAGATTCCCATCCGAATCACCAAAAGGTTAGAACGTCACATTTGGTGCCGCGACCAATACCAAGCCAGTTGGTCGTCACAGGACAGGATAGCACGACGGACGCAGCTAGGCAGATGTCACATTTGCCGCAGCGACACCGGGGGGGACGTCACAGCGATACGCAGGCTGCCACTCGTTGTCCCTTGTGAACCTCCAACAGCGTTTGCGGAACTCACTTGCGCAGTTTGTACGTCTTACCTAGGCGGTGCAGGTGAAGTCTGTTTCATCGGAAACGTTGAACTGTCTTGCAAGTTCACCACACGTTAGACTACTGTCCTCTTCAATGGCCGCCTTCAGGACTCCGTCATTCAAGACCTGTGGTCATCCACTGCGAGGCTCATGATGGAGTGACAAATCTCCCGACTTTTCAAAACCAACGCCTTGCAGTACGTTCATCCAAAGCACTATCCCCAAACGCTTGATATATGCGGCGACTTGAAGTCTTAAAGCAAACAGCCTCGAACGAGATCTCTAGACACTTCCATCCTTCTCACAGCTGTCCGGCTTTTAACTGATGGCCGGGCACGGTGCGCATGATTTTTATAACGTCTGATGTTCCTACTTCCGGCTGTCTGAATTTTAAAATAAATTGCTACACGCATTTCGTATATATTTCAACTTCATTCAATGTCTAATCACAAAACGGGCAGAACTTTTTTGGTTACCGAGTAAAATAGGACGGAGTTGCAATAAATAAAGTTTCAAAAAGTTTCCTTGAGGTTGGGTGGAGAAAAAGGTCCTTTCTATTATTACGCAGTGGGCGTGATTTTGAATATTGCTGCATCGTTACAAAGACTTTATATAATTCTAACATAACGCATATAAAATACACGCCTAGAAAAATATTTAAACCGTTTAAATTGCCTAGATTATGATAATTTCGCTAACACCATTTTATGACATATATAAATCTTTTAAGGCCACGTCTACTCAACACAGCGGAGCAAGTGAGAATCAACTTCCCTCTCCCAGCATCAGTTTTCTTTGGAAATATATATATATATATATATATATGGTGGGTGCGCGCAATTTTTTCTTTATCGTCATTCTATGTCTTCTATTTTTCTTTGTCATCATTATTATTCAACAGACGCCATGATATCGATTTTTTGTGAGTTATTTCTAAAATAGACAAAAATGTAATTGGAATGGAAGTTACGCTGTCCACGTGATCAAATGACGACATTTATATATGTTTCCAGAAAGAGCAGGCAGGTGACTTCTAAAAATATTTAAAGGTAATAATAATAATAATAATAATAATCTAAATAATAATAATAATAATATAAATAATAATAATAATAATAATAATCTAAATAATAATAATAATAATAATAATATAAATAATAATAATAATAAAAATAATATAAATAATAATAATAATAATATAAATAATAATAATAATAATATAAATAATAAGAATAATAATAATAATATAAATAATAATAATAATAACAATAATAATAATAATAATATAAAAATAATAATAATCTAAATAATAATAATAATAATAATATAAATAATAATAATAATCTAAATAATAATAATAATAGTAATCTAAATAATAATAATAATAATAATCTAAATAATAATAATAATAATAATATAAATAATAATAATAATATAAATAATAATAATAATAATAATAATATAAATAATAATAATAATATAAATAATAATAATAATAATAATAATCTAAATAATAATAATAATAATCTAAATAATAATCTAAATAATAATAATAATAATAATAATAATAATGGCTTATACGAATATTAAAGGGTCATGATGGGTGTATTGCGCTTGATATATTTATTTTCTATCGTCACTTTTTTTGTTAACCTGATTCTTCAAAAAAAAATAAAAAACAAAAAATAATAATTATAATAATAGAGAGGAAAGAATGGTAAAATTTTACGTAATCTTAATCCTTCTAGATGATGGTGAATTCCGGACAATCTACTCGCAGAATGAAGATGAAACTTCGTTCAACGGGGGTATCGTTCGACAGAAGAATGTTGAGAATATAATGGACGGAAAATGTGAGTAACTTCTATATTTCCTCTGATTGCTAAAATTTCCAAGCGATTTTTCTCATGTCCCAGAAACCTCAACTTTCTCTTATTGATTTTCAGTATAAATGTCCTTCCAGTTATTTTATTTCTTCTTCTTCTTCTTCTTCTTCTTCTTCTTCTTCTTCTTCTTCTTCTTCTTCTTCTTCTTCTTCTTCTTCTTCTTCTTCTTCTTCCTCTTCTTCTTCTTCTTATTATTATTATTATTATTAATATTTTCTTCTTCTCTTCCACCTCCTCCTTCTTTTTCTAATTATTATTATTATTATTATTATTTTCTTCTTCTTCTTCTTCTTCTTCTTCTTCTTCTTCTTCTTATTATTATTATTATTATTATTATTATTATTATTATTATTAATATTTTCTTCTTCTCTTCCACCTCCTCCTTCTTTTTCTAATTATTATTATTATTATTATTTTCTTCTTCTTCTTCTTCTTCTTCTTCTTCTTCTTCTTCTTATTATTATTATTATTATTATTATTAATATTTTCTTCTTCTCTTCCACCTCCTCCTTCTTTTTCTAATTATTATTATTATTATTATTTTCTTCTTCTTCTTCTTCTTCTTCTTCTTCTAATTATTATTATTATTATTATTATTATTATTATTCTCTTCCTCCTCCTCTCTCCTCTTCTTTTTGTTCTAATTATTATTATTATTATTATTATTATTATTATTATTATTATTATTATTATTCTCCTCCTCCTTCTTCTTCTTGTAATTATTATTATTATTATTATTATTATTATTATTATTATTAATTTTTTATTTTCTTTGATTTCTGGCATTTACACATTTCTTTCCGGGTCCCACCCAGGGACCTAAGGTTAGAAATGGCATCATGACACTTTCCATTGACAAAAAAAAAATTACATAGATAAAGCCCTTTGTAAAGTGTGGGCTGTACTTGTCAGAACAATTTTTTGTATCTCCTTGAGGCATGGACTTCCAGGAATCCCTTCAATTAGTCTACTGCAATCTTTTCCAACCAGTCCTAGGGCTCCAACTACAACAGGGATTGTTGATGTTCCCATATACCACAATTTCGAGATTTCTATTCCAAGGTCCTTGTATTTTGACAGCTTTTTGAATATCTTCACAGATATATATTGCAGTCAGCAGGGACTGCCTTATAGATAAGGAGGCACCGTTTTTGTTTGTGGTCTTTAATAACAATATCTGGGCGGTTGGCCTTGATTGTTCTGTTAGTGTGTAACTGTGTAGTTCCATAGAATTGTAACAGGTCCTATCTCTGTAACCGGGTCTGGATGGTGTTCATACCATTTTCTTTCAGTTTCCTTCCTGTAGAAGTTGCAGATTTTCCAGTGCAGATATTGGCCCACTCTGTCATGTCGAGTTTTATATTCAGTGGGTGCCAATATCGTGCAACCTGATACAAGATGATCAATCGTTTCTGGAAATTTATCACAGAATCTGCATTTTGGGCTTACACGATATTTTAGTATATGTGCTTGATAATTCCTAGTTAGCAAGCATTGGTCCTGCGCAGCAAGGATAAAACCTTCAGTTTCCGCTTTCAAGCCTGCACTACGTAGCCACTGATAGGTACGGGTTTTGTCTACGTCAGCTTGTTCGGTACGGGCAGAGTATTCGAAATGAAGTGGTTTATCTTGACATCGCTCCTGTATCTGGTCGGTTGCATTCGTCTTTGCTGTCTTTTTTAAGTATTTTGCAGTTTCAGCCGGTGTATTGTGCTCTAGTAGCATCTCTACGCCCATTTGAAACACCATTTTGAATTTGTTGGCTTCTTTTATTACGGAGTAAAGAGGCTTACTACTTTCATGTTCCTTGACGCATACCATCATCCAGTCTTCTGTAGTTTCCAAGTATCTTTGGAGGCCAATTGTTGTAGTTTTGTAGGACAGTTCTAGTTGAAGTAATCCTCTGCCTCCTTCGGATCTGGGCACATACAGACGATCAACATCAGCTTTGGGATGATGCATGCGATAGCAAGTGAGTAGCTTTCTCGTTTTGGCGTCCATTCGCTTAATTTCAGCTATGGTGCAGTTAAGGACATTAAAGCTGTATTGCACCACAGGGACAGCCAATGTGTTTATAGCTGATATTCTGTTTTTCGAGACGTACAAGCCTGTAGTACTCTCTTCTTTTTTTCCCTTCATTTGGGGGTGTTGTATGCCATCTCCTTGGCTAGTTCCTAGGTACTTATAAGCTTCATCATGCTCCAGTTCCCTAATCTTTGTGACAAAATCTAAATCTATTAAGGATATTTCTGTAATTCTACCTTTCTTGAATGTTACTTATGCACATTTATCTAATCCGAAGTCCATACCTATGTCGTCACTGAAGTATTTTACAATATTGAGGAGGCCTTTCAACTCATTGTCGTCTTTGGCAAAGAGTTTGAGATCATCCATGTAGAGTAGGTGATTGAATATTTTCTTATTTATTTTGTAACCATAGCTACTGTTGTTCAGTTCATTTGTAAGAGGGATTAAGGATAAACAAAACAGAAGGGGTGACAGAGAGTCTCCTTGAAAGATTCCACGTCGGATATTCAGACGGTTTAATATGGCAGTGCCCCCCGGTGTGACTAAGGTATAGTTTGGTGTTCTCCATTCCCATGCTGTGCTTAAGGAAATTTAATACCACAGGGGAGACTTTGTACATTTCCAAATTCTTAAGGATCCAAGAATGTGGAACACTATCAAAGGCTTTACGATAATCAATCCACGCTGCACTTACATTTCTGCGTCGTCTCCTGGAATTTTCCAGGATCATTTTATTTATCAGAAGTTGATCCTTGCAGCCATATGAACCTTTTCTGCATCCCTTCTGTTCCAGCGGGAGAATGCTGTTTGTTTCAAAAAAGGAATAAGTACGGTTCGTCAGTACAGACGTGATCAACTTATACGTTGTGGAGAGACATGTTATCGGTCTATAATTTTTCGGCTCGTCTGTTTCAGTTGTTTTTGGTATGAGGTATGTA